>JTDE01002393.1:33435-45560 GCA_014338405.1 Paragonimus skrjabini miyazakii
ACTTTTGTTGGGCAGACTCGACAAACGACATACACAAACGTTCCAAATTTGGACGAGTGACACACAATCCGCTACGTTCCAATAACTTTCCATACTCAGTGGGAAAATTGTGAGTATCCACACACGATCGCAGAAAACTAATCCGAGTACTTTCAACCGCCATTTTACATTTGATTCTAAGCAATCTATCCAGATCACCAATTACAGGGGCAGGGAGTGTCCGTTTAAGAAATTTGAAACATTGAGTCCCTTTTAACCATTTGAATAGAATAGTCAGAAGACACAAATTACGATATGAATTCATTTCGCACATGCTAGTCACACGTTTACGACTGACGAGAGTGTGCGAAATGAATTCATATCGTAATTTGTGTCTTCTGACTATTCTATTCAAATTATTTGTTTCCCATGAAAGCCAAAGGTCTTTTTAAATTGTTCAAGGAAGTCAATGTCGACGGTGTTGAAGTGACATTTAACTTTGATGTTTCGGTTGCAACTGGTAACCTTTGTTACGGCCCGTTTTCAGTCAGGTGATTACATAAATAAGACGCTAGTGGTAATCAATTCGGTTCTCTGCTGTTGGCAGTCGTGGTTGGTGATTCACTAGTCAGTCACCAGTTTTTGTTATTGTCGTGTATGTGTGTGTCTTTGAGTTAACTCATCATAACAGCCATAAGTCTGACTAGGAGGCGCTGTGCTGCAGACCACCTCAACAGTGACGTGAAATATTCTAGAGGAAACGTAACTGGAAAAGCGGAAAAGACTAGGCGGGAGAAGGGGAAATGCTATGTATGCAAGTGTGTTATTAACTGCGGCACATCACCATCTCACATAACGTCTCCAACCAACGATTTGAACGATCAGTAGGACCACAGCAGGGCAGACGAAACCTACCCAGTTCACTCAAGTGAAAAGTCAGGGTCTTCATATTTCGTGACCACGTTGTTGCTTGACCACCACGAGCTTTTATTCAACTGCTGGTGGTCTCAATATACACCATCTGATATGTTAAACGCTCACCTGACATGCAGATTAAGTGACAACCATCGCAGTCTGTGTAACACAATTAGTTGACCAATTGACCACGTATCCCGAACGTTTCGGAATACACGATGGCGAATGGTCGTATTGCTCATCCGATCAGTCCATTTGATGTTGTCGAAGTAGCGGAGACAACGATGGCCAAACACAGCAATTCTGTCGACACCTTTGCTGCAAACGGCCACGTTTCCCAAACATAGAGCATAACTAAACGTACGTAAGCATTATATAATCTTCCTTTTACCGACAGTCGGACTTCTTTTCGATGACAGATGATGCAGGTTGATAAAGAC
This sequence comes from Paragonimus skrjabini miyazakii, assembly GCA_014338405.1. Classification (NCBI taxonomy): domain Eukaryota; kingdom Metazoa; phylum Platyhelminthes; class Trematoda; order Plagiorchiida; family Troglotrematidae; genus Paragonimus; species Paragonimus skrjabini miyazakii. Next base: position 34,770 of record JTDE01002393.1, read on the forward strand.
AACTCGTGTTTCTGCCGTCCTCGTTGATATCATGATAGCAACATTACGGTTTTATGAGATAGTCCTGTCCAAGTGTCTACAATCTCAAATGGTTTGCCTGCAGTGAGAACGGTAGGAATAAGAACTTCCCAGTCTTGAAGCAGCACTTTGAGTGTGCGAATCGCATTCCATGCAAACCATCCTGGTCGCCCGGCATGTCTTCGGTAGAGGAGCTAAGCAAGACAGTGTTAACGGAATTCGCCATATCGATACACCTAGCCCCAGGAAGGAACTTATTACCAAACTCATTGAAATATTCAGGCGCACTTCCTAGAATGTCCCACATTACAAACTAGACAGGAAGTGGGAGGCAGGTTATCCTTGACGAACACCACTAGAAGTGGTGGACGCATGAGAATTGTCTAAATTCTCACTCTACTCATTGTGTGGGCATACACTGATTGATTCACGTATTTCCCTGGAACTTGTTAAGGAGGCAACTCCAACAAAGTCTACGAACAACCGAAGAGAGCGGTTTTTGATTCCATAACGGCCACGTATGTCGGCTGTGTGTAAAAGTGCCAGTGGTGCAAAATTCGACACAATATAAAAATGTGAACAACGCACCCTCGATAGGACCGGGATTCTGCCTGTTATTCGCGAATCTGACTTCCCATCGGAATGATTAGCCGACATAACGTGAAGCCAGTGAGTAACTAGGACGCAACAGACACCAGACTGGTGCCTCTGCGATTGCCAGACAGACTCCGGACTCTCACTTTGGAAATAGGAAGTACTGTTAATTAACATCAGTCATGGAGCACTTTTTCAGTTTCTCATATGGTCTGAAGAACGTTTGTCTGTTTTGAGACCAAACTCTCCCCGTCATCCTTGGAAAAGTAACGAGGAGATTTGACTTAGGAGCATTCTTACAATTTAATGACTTAAGCTGCAGGACCACTTCTGCTTCCGATAGAGGGCCGCCTGAAAGTCAGTAACTGACCATTCAGGTTCCGTCGTCTACATGGTCCGGTTGAGGTCAGCTGAAATGCTGCTTAATGTTCAACTCGTCTGTCAATTCCGCGCGATTGGTTGATGATAATTGAACCATCTTTTCCGCATATGGTTTAACTTACATCGACTTGACGACCAGTACAATCACGGATCAGGGAAAAGAAGCCTTCTACTATTCCCAGATAAAAAGGCTCTGCATCTCCTTTAAACGTTCGACCAAGTAGTGTTCACGGTCTTTACGCAAGCTTTTGGTGAACCTGTGCTTATTCAGAGCCAAGTGGAATCGAGCGATGCCTGTTCATGAGGTTTGTCGGCGTGACAGAAAGTGGCTGGATTAGCTTCTGTGACATAGCCCGGCTTCCTCCCTGGGCTCGTCATATGCTGCAGTGCGAGGTTTGTGGTATAGGTGTGCGATTAGGCCCATCCAAACAGACGTTGGATGATCATACGGTTCGATCGAGTCCTTCGCCTACATCCAGTGTTGCTTATGAGAGCATGCATCTAGTTAGTAATCTGTAGGGACCCTCCTGATTGCTTCGGACCTAATTGTCCACTGTGGTATTTTAAACAAGGTGGTCCATGTTTATCATATCCTGTTTATTTTTCCTGTCGTAGACGTGATTCTCGGTTAACGATCAAATTATGTCGGGAGTCCGTCATCTTGTAGCACTGCACTTAGACGGATAAGTGTTTGGTCATAATTGTTATTACCGGTACGAATCTTTTCTTATCACTTTTACCCTTCATGCATTTGATGTTGTGCTCGGTGTAGTGTACTTAACACTTTTAGAAAACGACCAACGTTAAAGACCATACGCTGCTCACTCGTCAGCAGAACCGAAGGTTGGGACAACATAATTCTCAGTAACACCACTGAGTGTACGTTAGCATTGCCCAATACGAACCCGTGCCATAGTGTAGTAAAGGGGTTCGATATGAGGGAATACCGTCATCCAGACGTTCTCAGGAACCTGGAGAGATGTACAACTATTATGACGGTCGTTTCAACATTGTCGCGGAATTCGGTGTTGATATTTCAAGCCATAGAAATGTTATCATTTTACAGAATTGTACCAAAGTATGCCAGTAAGTGGACATAGCCTCTGCTATTCCGATGACCTCAGGTAACACATGGGACGGTCTACACAAACCGGAATATTGATAACTAAACCACGCAGCACGGGATGTCTCAAAAACCAAAATTACATTCCAATGACAGTTAAGCTCTGAGTTTCCCTTCGGCGATTTACGTACTGCTGGTATTTATTCCATTGTTAAGGATCTCAAATTGAATTTACTCGGCATAGACTAAATTAGTAAACTGCTTATTTTATATGCTACTGAGTTCAATCTGGCCGAGCCCGTAAAAATTGTCTTCCTACCAGGAAGTACGTTCATTGGTGGGCAATGCCTTAAATGCGAAGAGACAGTATCAAAAGATTTTGAGGATTGTCTTTGTTGTAACGCTGGTTAATACGACCTCAAGCTATCCCGACTGATTGCAAATGACTCAGCAATGAGGCACGACAAAAGTTCTTTGTATATTGTCAATAGGGCATTATATATGAAATCAACACAGCAGCTGGCTTCGTTGGCTTGGCTTCGACCTTGAGGGGCGACTGTGTTGGTCACCCCATGACATGTTCCAGGGTCGTTGTTCGGTCCATGCATGTCCTGTTTGACCTTTCGGTGAGCGCCGTGATGCGCGTCTCAACTAAGATCATTTCGTCTCGAGCCGTTCGTGACAGTCTTAGTTCGTATGCGTAGGCAAAGGCTGTTTTGTACCTTAGGCCGGACGCGATACCAGTTTTCTGCCCTCAATCGGCCTGGTCCGTAGCAGCTATTGCTTCTCTAAAGGATTATGTGAACCGACGTGAATAACTGGGAGTCACCAGTTCAGCAGACCACTCGGTTTGGGTCACACCAACGGTAGCAATTAAAAGAGCATACGGTTCGTTACGATTATTCGGCGACTTCTGTAGAGACACTCTTGGTTCGTCACATATTCCAAGCATCTTGCCAATGTCTTCAGCCGTTTACAGCATTGTCTGAATGCATGCCGATACTCACCTTTTTGTTCGACCAACCAAAGTCATGAATTTCCAGCCGCTCGTTTGCTGGTTTACCACACTTCTTTCTGTTTGTTGTGACCGCAAAAGAAGCTTGGCCTGCAGATTCGGTTATTGCACGGACTCCGTACTAGTTATGTTAAACATGGGACCACTAACGCGTACACTCATTTGCACAGCTGACGTGCATTCACATACATTGAGTGGTAGTGTGTTGTCATTCACCCTGGTGGCACCTCACTCATAGTGCGTACACGCTATTCCGATAGTCTCTTCTGGTCCGTCGTCTTCCTGGCGCTGGGGTTTACCCTTTTGTTCTTGAATGTCGCTTGTGAGTAGTATACTACTCACAACGAAACTGCCTGTTATACAAGATGTTGGCTCGTTCGCTTTTCGACTAAACTTCGTTTTTCCCAGCCCACTTGCAATATAAGTGCTCGCTGTTTGATTTTCTGGTTCGATTGTTGTGGAGAGAGGGCACAGTTCTAATAGTATAAATGTTCCAGTTCCCTACAGTTCTGAACTGGACAATATATCAAACCTAAGAACCATCAGTTTCCACTGCCTGCTCCTGAGGACTTGTCCGTGAAGCTAAGTGGTGGTCAAGCCTTCTTTAAAATCGATTTTTCAGAGGCCCATCTGCAATTAGTGTTTGATGTATGCAGCAGACAGTTTTTAACCATTACCACACATCTCCGATGATATTAGTACAACCCCTTGGCGTGATGTGTGTAGCGACTTTTCGGAAAATCATAGGCATGCTTCAGCGCGTACGAATGCGCCTAGGACGACAATCATTGTTAGTGCTACTAACAGATGTATCACGATTCGGTGTAGTTTACATGTTAAGCCTGACAAATGTTTCTTCTGCGTGAAATGTATTCAATACCTGGGTTTTCTTGTTGCTCGAGAGGAGCTTCGGTCAGAAAATAAGTCATATCGGAAGTACTTGCTCCGGAAAATAACAATGTCCTTCAATTACTTCTGTTTGATGAGCTATTACAGTGACCTCTTACCACATGTGTATATTGTTCGTGCTCCGGTGAATTAGCTACTCATAAAACATTTCATAGCAATGACCAGAGACTTGCCAACTTTCACTGGTGCTAATAAGTATACTTTGAATTTAACTTTGTTTACAACCCAATAAGACTCGAAACTAGAAGTAATTGATAGCAAATGTGTCAGTGTGTGTCATTTGAGTAGTTATTCTGTACAGATTTCCAGATAGTTCGGAAAACGGTTACATATATGACGCACCCTCAGATCAACTGACAAAAATAATTAGAAAAGTTTACAGTTAAAAAATTTCCGATGTTAGCTTCGTGGACTGAGGTTTACTCTATTTGCAGATCATGAATCTCTTGTTGGTTCAAAACGGGTGTCCCAATGCACACTTTTTAATCGATCACAGCAATCATTCTGGAGTGAAAATTCGAAATACAGCCAAAGAAGAAAACGAGATTTTAGACTTTGAGATGCCTTAAATACTCTCTTAGCAAAACAAACAGTTACAAAAACTGATCAAGACTCAGTCATTTCATCGATATCAATGAAGACGTTTATGGATTCTATTACTGATCGACAGTTCAGTTCATTAGAGCTTCCGGAATTTCGCACCAACACGTGGCATCGTCACGTATCCACGCCCTCTATTCGCCTCCAACGTAAAAACCGCAAGTGAACAGATTTTTGGATATGTTTAAGAGTGCCTCACAGAAATTGGAAGAAGTAACAGAGGAGAAAAAGAATGATGTTTCCCTGAGAACCCACCGTCCAACAGCTAACCCAGCGATCACCGGCTGAAGCATTTCTGAGGAGCGACTAACGACTCCCCCTGATGCCGTAGGACCAAGAGTCCCGTCAACGAAGATAAATAAACCGATGGAATTGCATTTCAGCAGGCATCACAACGCACGCCCCAGATAGATTTAACCTGGAAATGCGTCATACTGGGAGGCTTGGCTATCGGACATAATGGTCAATCGCGAAGATAATGTCGTCGAATTGAAAACTACATTTGGACACGCTAAGCCAATCACTCAGAAATCAACTGTCACTTGATACATTCCCCTTAGTGCGCACACCTATCATTCCCGGCCACCTCGGACACATGGACTTCAGGGATCTAATCGTGTTCGGCACGCAACCAGTTGTTTGAGTGTTAGTCAAAGAAAGGACTCTTATGATGTCTGATGGAATTGTTTTTGTTATAAAGGGATATTTTACGGTTGAGTTCCCACTGATACGAATAACCGATGTACTGTTATCTAATCGTTTGTTCATGCTTGTCCTTCTTACTGGCTTTTGGAAGTCTGGCCACTGTATATCAATAGCTTTCTGACTGGTTGATTGTCAGTTTGGTCACACCTACAGTTCACGTGTCTGTTTTTGTTGGTTGAGCCGCACTCACGGTTGAGCACATCTCCATTCTCATAGACTTTCCAGTCAACCTTTTTCAAAAGGTTCAACGTGCGCTGTCGCACCTCGTAATCTGATTATGCTTGCTCGGTCGGGTTATAACACTAATTCGCCCGTTCCATCCGAAGCTTCCCGAGCAGTTCGTCTCTGTTTTCTCCCCGTATAAACATGGTCTTCTGCTTTTATTTCCGGTACATTTATTCGTTCATGTATCGAGAACATTCAGATCCCATTGTGAAAGTTTTATTTTGGATGTCAAAATTATATCATTTTTGCGATCTGACAGTGATGTGCTGTCCAGCATGCTTACACTTTAAAAATACTCGCTCGCCGAGGAGAATCACTGTCAATGGACAGGCGAGCGGCATTCACAGCGAACGTTACACGAGCAGTATACAGAACTGTTCCGGCCGCACCCCGTGGTTACACCAAATACAGCACAGATGAATATGAGGATGGCTGTTAGACGACTGCCGTATGCTCTGTAACAGAATATGAGTCAAAGCTTACTTGTAGATTACAGGCATAATTATGGTAATGCGGAGGTACTTGTTCCATTGACGACAGGCTATGACAACGAGTGCTTGCGCGCATCTACCAAAGTTTCACAATTGTATTACGGCGGCCTCTGAAGCATCTACAATATGAAAAATCACTTTTTGTGTGACAGTAGATCGACTCAAATGCGATATCCATCAGATCCTGTGATCACAACCATGGATATAAGTAAAAACTGTGCTGGAGATCTCTTTGTTAACTGGTCGTCAACTCAACGGTACAACGTTCACGCATTTTTCGATGGGCGCATTGCTAGACAGACAGTGCTTCACGAAAAAGGAATATAACGTAGCACTAATAGAAACTGTTTCCAAGTCGCCAGGTTGTAGATGAACAACAACAACAGCGCGATACACTTTTCATAGGATAATGGCAAATCTTCTGATTGGTTCAAGAAAGCTATTTCTGTCAAAATAAATGTTGCATATGGTCTAAGGGTGACTAACCGGAAGCAAACTTGTATGCAACATTTTATTGCTGAAATATTCAGAATAAATAAATTTGTGAGATGACTCTCTGACCACTTCCCCACATTGCAAACGAACTGTACAATTTTACCAGTCGTTTCCTCCTGGTTTACATGGTTTTCTTCCAGATCACCAGGACACTAACGAGCCGTAAGCGCTATTGAGGGCAACATGCATTGCTGATTGTTTGGGAGTCCAACGAGCACCAATGAGTGTGAAATGTTTCACAGTTTGCAATTTTTATCTGGATGAACAATATTTAACTTAAAACGTACAAGCTGTTCTCATCAATTCACTGAGTATGGTGCCCATCCCGTAGTGGATTTATTTCTACTCAAACAAGTGAAGGCACCCAAAACTTCCCGAGTCACGGTTCTATAGTTTTGTTCAGTTGAATTACGAATCACATCGGGTTACTATATTGGGTGACTGAGAAGCATGGATAATTGCTTGGATTGTTTCAGCTCTGCACTGAAATTTCAACCCCAATTAACCGACAATTACAGTCAGTCGAGGTTGACAGACATGAATGCAGGGGTAAGTACACATATAGTCCCATCTCGCTTGTTGAATGTATGAATTCGGGTAAACAGAACACTGCCATGATGACCAAGCTGTCTAATGTCAAGCACTGAAAATAAACTCATACTGCCTCATCGAGCAACTCAGAAGCTGTGGACAGTGGATTTTTGTGCGAGGGAGGGTAAATCAGCAGAGTAGTGACTTCAGATGATGATATGACTAATTTCTAGACTGCTTGAGCAGTACTCCCAAGTCCCCATTTTAACCATAGCACAGGTGTAATCTCCACCAGATGAACGTTAAGTAAGGCGTCCGATTCTTACGACCACGGAATGACAAAACTAATATTGATCGTAGAAACAACGACATTATCGATACAACGATTGATACATAAACAAAGTACAAACTTCGATTCGTTCCGGGTCCTGGCTGGGTTTTAAAAGTACAAAGAAACTAGGTGAAGAGCCACAAACAGAAGGGACAAACAAGCACGACCATTACGCAGAAGACGGAAGCGAATGAAGCCGCAGTTATATGACCTCGAATGTCAGAGAGGGTACCAATAGAAATCATGCTACGTTGACAACCAATGGGGTACATGGACAGAACGCAGAACACGTGAAAATGTTCAGTCAAAGAGAGGCACATGATCCAAACGATTGGAGTATGGGCAATAGGCTAACGAAACAGGGATTAGATTAGGCAGGATTGTTTTGCCTAGGGAAACGTGTACAACAGGAACGTAATGCTTCGTGCGTATGATTATAAGTGATGCGAAGTTTCGAGCATTCATAAAAATATTGACATGCTAGAATATGCTGAGGATTTGTTTCTCATTTTCATACTCCTTAAAAGTGGTTTACCATATTTAGCAAATTAAAGGAGACCCAACTAAAAAAAGTCTGAGATCCGCCGGACTTGAATCTGAATTTCTGCGATGGTTTAATAGTTCGGTTAGCAGAATACTTGCCACATCCGGACATTCGGTTCTTTTTGCTGGTTCCAGTCGAGCTGACGCCCAAAATTGCCATCATTGAGTTTCTTATGAACCAGGATGTTGGAAGGACAGTTTTTATTGATAAACCGATATTCCACTTCAGTGCAGCAGTTCAAACACCTAGCGTGTCGGCAATTGAAAAACAACGGCGTTTCAGTGACTGTCTTGATACATGGTATGCAGGCGATGAACATGGCTGATGTTTTGAGCAGCCACATAATCTGTTCGTATCCTTCGAAATAAACATGACAGATGTAAAAAAAACACCTTATTTTTAGGCTGTTTTCCATATATTCAATCCGTTGATGTCCACCACACCGTAACTACCTTTCATGGACTGGAGTGTTCTTGGGTACAACATGAAAGTGCTCAATCCCAGATGCCTTAAACGCTGATATATCTGGGAGATGAATGAGCCGAAGTGACTCACAGGATCTCTAGCTCTTTTGCTTCTGAACTTTTTCCTTTTGGATACCTGAAAATTACTGTTTCCGAAAACCCTAACCAAAACAACCGACATCAAACAAACTATCCAAGAGACCGCACTACTGATGGTTCAGGTTTCTCGCTGAAGCGTAGCATTCAGATAACTTAGTATCAACTTACCACCGAGTGTTTCGAATAGTTTAACGTAGTAGGCAAAAGTTGTCATGTTTAAAATCGGAAGTACTTGTATACTTCCTTCATAAGTTTCCCATATACTCAGTTTGACAAAATGAGTTAGTTGATTCAACCTAAAATCAGAATGGTTCTAACTAATAATTCATTACATTTTTACAAAAGCACTAACCAAATATTCACCCTCCAAGAGTGTGATACAAAGTATCATTGCTATTACTCCTTACCACTCAGTACTGATCGAGCGTGTGACCGTTGCTGAACACCGCGGATTCAGCCAATCACTATCGTTTAATTTAACATAATTTTATCGAACTCGGTATGCCAACTATCAACATCTAACGACCAGAAATGTCGTGGGAGGGGAACTGATGAGTCACGGTTTCGTTACAGAAAGTTAGGTGGAACTGCAGTTGTGTAACGCAGCTTACTGATGTCATCGTTGTTTACGATTGTGTAAGCTGTGTCCATGACTTACTGGGCCTCTGGCTCATAGTGACCCGTGTTTTCTCTTGTTCCAAATTGACTGTCAAACGATTCCTCTCGAAAGACCGCTGCTTCACGACGTTTCCAATCCGTAGTGCATTACAGTATTATGGAGATTCAGGGACAAGCGATTCAGTGATCGCACGAGCTTTTTCACAGTATTACGTTATTGTGGTTCAATCCGTGTATAATAAGTCATCTACTCAAATGGAATGGTCTTTTGAGAGCACCTCGTTAACAGTTTGAGCTTCATGGACTTGCAAGAATATTTGTTGTCACTATGGTCCGGGGTAGGTAATAACGTTCTGATTGCAACAGAGCTCTACGCGGAAGCTTAAATCGTTTTACAGCGAACGCACGACGCTCTTCAGAGCGAGTCCACATTGAATGTGCTGTTCATTTTAAGTCCCACTGTATATGGTACTAGAGCCACGGTATTCAATCAGACGGAAATTTGCCAAATATCACTGGTTCATGTAGAAAACGATTAACCGAAAGAGTGGTCGCAGCAGACGTCGCCTAATAGGTTGAAAACGAAATACCAGTACAAAGTACTGAAGGGTGCAACGGGTCGACACCGTTGATTATGTCACTTTTCAGATCAGGTTCGAATTGATTAACCAGTGCTGACTAATCGAAACCATTTGCATTGTTTAGTAGTGCGCATCTGCATGTGTGATCTGTGAGAACTGACCTCAGAAAATCTTTCTATTCATTGTTTGCTGTCCTCGTATGTCCGATGGTGCCATAAACACATCCACTTCAGAAGTTATCTTCGCACAGACAACCTGTTTATCTTTCTGTTTGCCTTTTGCAGAATCTAGCCTCCTACTCTTCCATGTCATTCGCCTTATCCAGGCGCTTTCGTGTATGTGATGAGATTATCTCAAAACATTCATCGAAGTTTTTTAAGTGAGATATGGTTCAGTTAGACCATAATCTTGAGGTCATCCGTTGTAGTTTACTGGACTGTCACTTCGCCTACTCTCGAGCCGATCGGCCAACTTGTACAACCCTCACAAATAAAAATAGTTGGGAGTTTAACTGTGATAAGTGGATCGTGCTAGACGTGGAGTGAGAACGTGGCCGGGTTTCAGCCCTGACAGTGATGCATGCATGTATTAATGGCGAGTTTCACAATTAACCAAGTCAGAAACTGGAGAACTTTATGAAGCAGCAGGCTACAAAATCGGCCTGAAATCGAAAGATGCGAACGAATGTGACCGACGTCGAACCTATATTTTCTGAAGTCGTATTTCCTTACATTATGCAAACGTTCCATCAAATAAGATGTTGTGGACAAATTATTACAAAGTGTAACTTGCGGTCGAAACCAGCAAGCGCGCACAGGTTGAATTTGAATTGTGTAGCAGGGCGTGCTGCTGTGTTGTCGACGCCGTTTTGGTTTACGTTTGTGTAAGTCGTGTGCACGTCTTACTGGGTCCTTGGCTCATGCTTGTTTCTTGTTGTTTACTTTTACAAAACTGTTGTTGGAACCCTCTACTTCGGAAGAACGCTGTCCCTCGGTGTCTCTACGTTGCCCCAGAGTTGGACCAGAAGGCTGCCTTCGATTCAGTTGCTCGTAACGTTCTCTGAAGCTGCCTTCTCCACAAAGGAGTACCAGAGAAATACGTGAATCTACTGAGATCACTGTATGCTC
>JTDE01002393.1:50351-64915 GCA_014338405.1 Paragonimus skrjabini miyazakii
GGATGACACAACTAAAGATCCTAGGGAAAATGCGGTCTGGATTCAACAGCTGGCAATTAAAGAGTGGAAAGCGAGACACTTCCTGAGGACTACGGCCGTCTAGCGTATGATAAAGCTTATCCATTCACGCCGCGTGGGCCAACTCCTTGTTCGTCATTACTACACCCTGAACGCGTACCGGGACATTGACGCCCTCACGAAAGGGCCACGATAAGACCAAGTCCTCGGACCTGGACAATGACTAGAGAGCAGTCTCTCCACGCGTGATATGTGCGAATTAGGAACAGTGGTAGGCAAACTCGGAATGCGCAGGCCGCTCGAGCGAATTGGAGTGTAGATGTAGCTGGTTGGTGTGTCTTCGCGAAGGCAGAGCCACTGCCGAACAATCTAGCAAACTGTGCAGTCCATAGCGTTCAGCGTGTTTCGGTGAACTCGGCTCAAAACTAACGAGTGATTCCTAATGAGGATCAGATGCTATCTCAGAAGGTAGAGGTGGTGATACAGCTTCAGGTGCGCTTTGGTTGTTTCATCCAGCACCGTTTGAAGCTGCACTCGGTGATGGGTGAATCCTTTACCTTTCCAGGTGAATGGGATATCGAGATAGGTCACCATGCTTCTATCCTTGAACTGTCGTCTCCACTGAATGGACAGTCACAGACAAGCCACGAGAATGATAGGGCTCCGGAAATTGCCCTATCCGGAAAGACTGGCAGAATTAAGTCAGTACTCGATGAATTACGGATATCTCAAGCTTACCAACAAAATACCCCACACCCCATGTCATCCACTGGTACAGCTCCTCCCACTAAATAAAGATGAACGCTTGCGGTCACTGGCTGAAATTGAGTGATGGAACAGGCAAGTTACCTTGTAGAGATAACAGCTTCACAGCTAAAATCTGCTCACATTGAAACGCATTTCCCCACTCTGTGGTCTTGGTTGGAACTTTCAAAATATTACTCGATCGGCACATACGTGAGAGATAACCGTTATTAGTTTAGTCTCACAGGTCATCAACTGCATGTCTGACTGAATCTTGTTTCAGTGTTCGTTGCAGAAATGATTGCAGACAGTAGCTTCGAATTGACCATTTATTCAGTTCCGTTCAATTTCTCTTCATACCTATAAATCGACCATCACAGTGACAAGAACGCGCATGCAAAAATCACTCACCTTCCTGTAACAATCTATAAACCTATAAATACATGTATGATAGATGAACTGGAACAAAGTTGTTGGAAACGGCGTTCAGCTCACACTGGAGAAAGAGTTCTCAATTCAGACGAAAGTCAGCTGTAACATGTCAACCCAAACTAAAAGGATCGTTAACAGCACCGAAGATTTCCTAAACGATGAACTGTCAGTAGCCATGTAGGCTGTGCGCAATGAAGGAACGCGTTCTGTCTTTATCCGTGCGAAATTTGCTGTGAAAGCTTTTTAGGATCACGTTTTGGGGAATTTGTTTAGTTCCATGTACGTAGCTGAATTCAATTCGCCCGTGATCACTAGGAGAGAGTGGAGCTGCGTCAACCTCATTAGTAAAAATGCAGTCAAGGCAAGATGGTACTTGGCCAAATCACCACTTCATGTAGTCCTGGTCATGTTGAAAAGGTCTAGCTTCCACTAGTCGGAGAAATTCCTAGCGTTAACCTTTGTTTTCAGCTAGTTTGGGCATTCGCGAAAGGATGCTTGCATCAGTCCGTTTGGACAAATAATTACCCCAGAATTTCACACATTTCTTTTTCGGCCAACGGTCTCATGTCGCATTCACCGTTAACATTTGTCCGTTGGATACGATGAAAATGTAGCTTTCCCGTCGAAGCTTTTAAACATCATTAAGTTTACGTCCCCGTTCTCTACCTCCACTTCGTCGACATCGTACTCACCAATTTTCACTCTCAGACGATCTGTGTGCGTCTTTCTTATAGTACATCACACATGAATCACCAGATATAAACAACCACCAAAGTTTTACACAACTAAATAATTCATAAGAGTCAACACTACCCCCATTTTATCCCGAGTGGGTCTGATACCAAACTGATAGTAAGTGACAAAACGTACAAAGCAAATTTTTCTATTGGATACATTCTAAGAAAGGAGAGACAAATGTTTCATAGAACAAGCGATTTGTTTCCGCGTATGGAGACCTGTCTGTTAAACTCTTGGCACAGACAGGGCATTGGTGGACAGCAGATGCTTGGGATGGACGTTCCAGGGTTTCCCGTAGCCGTGACTTTGCGAGAATATCACGGGCCACGACCTACAACGAACGATTGAACAGTAAGCCCATGTTGGATCCGTTTCCGAAGTGAGTATAAGCACATCAACAGGACAATCACGTTAACGTTCGGAAGCATATAACTGTAATTGAGCGGCGTAACAGGATGTGACACAACCGCCAGTACAACCACTGATTATCAAAATCAGCGCCCCTGACGTGACCCTGAACACGAAAATTTACGTATAGTATTTAACTGTCATTTAGAATGTGCTGGAAATTGACTGGTGGTTGTTCATAATCTGATAACACCTTGTGAAGAGCCAATAATAATGTCAATTAACAAGTATTTGGCCTTCAATGCCAAGTGACATACTAAATCATGTGGGATAGGGGGCTGAATTCTGTAACAATGCCTAAACCTAGGCATTAGAAACAGAAGGAGTAACCGCGAACGAGCATGAAGTTAGCACCACGCTAACGTGAGTTCAACTCGTAATAAGTGCAATGTGAGCTTACTAGGTGCTCATGCTTGATACGTCAGACGACAAGAAACTGAAACCCACGAAATACCCTCGTACTCGTAGCAGCGCTGTAATGAATGACAACTTACCAAACAATTGGTGATTTGTGTTTCACTCAACTCGGGCGGATTCCATGTAATATGAACATCCTGAAACAAAAACAGTGGGGTACAGACCTTATCGAAATGTAATAAGCGGCGTCGACAACTCAAAATAAGAACAACCAGATCATACCTACTTTCAATGATGGAATTGCAGCACTATGAAACCGCAACCTGTTGTGCCGTCGTTGACCTGTCAAACATGCTATACATATTCATTGGAGTATATCTATCAATGCCGGTAAACCAAAGGTAATAGATACCAAAATAAGTCGTGGTGAACCATGAGTAACCCGTTTGCGATTATCACATGGAAGCGTTGACAAAAACGCCGAGTGAATAAACTGAAAATGTGGTAAGGCACAAAGACTCCTAGACACTCATACAATTCTTCCCAAACCAAACTTATCGACTTACCCTAGACTGTAACTGTTTGGGTTTGAAACGGTGTCACAACGAGACCGGACCTTGACGCGGTGTGACGGCTTGCGCATCTCGATGACCTATTGGGCTAAACTGGACTGTGTGGCAACCACTGATGTATTGTTGTCTATGATAATGATGATGATGATGGTGTAAGGGCGATTATATGAACAGTCATGAAATTGAGTAGACAAAAAACGGATCGGTCTATCAACAACTTGTCAACGCTTGAACACAGTACTACAACACCGGCAGTAATAGACTGATAGCCTATCACTAAAGTCCCATCATCGGCAGCGTGTGTAATGTGAAAGAAAAATAAACAATTCTTGGGAGTAAGAAAGAAGAATTGAGATCTGGCGCACAAAAACTTCAAAATAATTTGTTAGTATGCACATCGTGTAGGGAATTATGAATGAGAATAAGACGATATTTGGAAGAGGGTGGCCCCATTCACTCGAACAAACCGCCCGAGCAGAGGAAAACTTACGCCACAGAACGCGATCGGTGACAACCTGTTACCAGCAAGACGAGTTACAAGGTCCACTCTCAATACTCAGCCAGAAGTAAGCGGTTGCCTTCACTTATCAAGTCATGTGAGAAAGAGGCTCAGCAGAGTTCACGCCGTGGTAAACATTAAGTCCATGGTGTAACTGCCTAAATTTACGCACATACAGGATTTAGATGTGTTGAAGTGAGTTCAATATAGTTACAAAAGTTCCGCCCCTTCGGATTATCCTGCGTTACCCGCCGATGCCATCCGTTACGCGATATGAGTAGAAATCCAGAGGATCATATAACTTAGTACGTTTGATATGCTTGACCGTCAACGGCTATCTCATACATTCACGCAATCAAATTGTCATAACTATGATATAAGGAATGTGATCATTAGGATTATGTAGGACAACATCTGGACACTAAAAATAATGTCACCAGACAGATAGAAACACACTCTGATCACTCGAGATAAACATTGCATGGTACGTAAACCTCAAAATTTCAACGCTCAGCTCAGTCTTTGAAGCAATACTGCATTTGGAGGCTACAAAACGCACCGTAAAGGCTTGAGTAGAACGAAGAATATCATCCAAAAACAATCGTGCCTCGATGAAATCGACAAACGATAATAACTTGTCATCAATGTAAACTATGGTGGTTACTTCCGCAGATGCTGCAAATGTCATGATGATGAGTCACTCATCGGTTGATGATCATATCTCTCAACTGGTTCATGAGTTATTTTTTGTTTTACAGTGGTGTGTATCCATGTCATGCAAACATTACGTTCAGCTGCAATCTGCATCAATGGTACGACATTGTTATGGTACTTAGCTAGTGATTATGACAAGCAGACACAAAAATGGCCTCTTAACTGACAATCTGGGGGCAAAAATGGTAACCTACTCCATGCCCAACCGTAAAGCTGACGAACGGTTTAATTTCACGGCCGAAGACATTCGACCTAATCTATATACTCGGTTTTATTTTTGAAAAAGGAGGGACTAGACATGCATACACACAAATATAATATACAACCCTACATTATCAGTCACTTCCGAGTAGGTTAGCTCTTATCAAACAGATTCCATTGTAACCGCCGCGAGTGTTGTGTCCGTTCTAGACTATAGGGTATCACAAATCGATATCATTATCCGTACCATCAGCACAACAAACCGCCTCTGGTGTGTCCACTTAGTGGCCTGAACGGAATAACTTGTAACGCATCATGATAGAGTGAAGCACTAGAAGAATTAATGGTTTTAACAGTTCGGATCTGTAAACACGCGGAAGTAAGAAAAGATATGACACGTTACCCCAGCGGTCATCCTACAAAAACGTTTACACACGTTGAGCATTTGTATGAAAGAAACGTGTAGAATGGGTGCAGAATGAAATGTGTGAGAAAGTTCAAATATTTTCCGAAAAAACTATCATCCACTGCAGTGTTTAAAGGAAATGAATTAAATTAGACCGGACAAGGAGATTTTGTGTTTCTGCGTTCTTGGGTAGGATAACGTCTTACAGGTTTAAATTATTTTTAAAAAGTCCAGTAAACATTACGTGAATACAGTATAAACAATGGAAAAACATAATTAAACTTTATCGTCAGTCGAAAGATTACAAACCCCACAGAAAATAGAACGCCCAACTTTGAAAATAAGTTCAGTAGTGCCACTAGGTTAACTCTGTCCAGACGGATGTGACACAGACATTGCTGATAGGTATTGTGAGAAATTTAGCATATTAAGAAGTATCCGATTGTGAGGCAGCTGTGCTTCAGTGGAACTCCGACGAACTACAGAAACCGAATATCAACACGCGACATGGACCCTACCAACTGTGTAAGGTTGCTCAGGTTGAAGCTCAGAAATTTCACATTTGAGCTCATTAATCCGCCCGTGTGATAGGGAGCTTCATTTTCCCCTTTTAAAACCAATCCGTTCCTCAGGAAGACGATTATTCAAAGGTAACTTTCATCATGATTTTACCTGCTCAACCTTTATTCCACCATGCTCATTGGTGGATTAGTGACCTGAACTATTATATTCAGTAACTGCCCTTCAATCTCCTGATTTGACAATGTCTGTAGGTCATTATGTACCATGTAAACAATCTGTAGCTTTCTCCCTGTCGCACATGGTTTGGAGCGAAACAAAGTGGCCTCTTACACTTGTCTTTAGATCTGACTTGAGAACGACTTGTGGGGAAAGTCGCGTTAACCTCGGGACCTAGATTTTGCGTTTTCTTCACCACAAGGGAGACAATTAGATCACCGTCAAGCAAATTGTCATTCTATCCAAGATCCAGTAAATCTTTCTGGGCGTTTACTACACCGTCCTTCTATGTCAGATGGTACCCATCACGAGACACTGCTCCGGCATAAGGGTCTCCATATTAGTTTGAGTCTAAGCTGAAGCTGTCACGGTTGACCATTCCTTAAATGCTAACATTCTGACACAAGCTGGAAATCCGCATACACGTACGGGTCGCAAAAGCATGTATCAAGTGCAAACTGGATTCTGGAAGTTGCATCTCGCTTTCTTGGGGTAGTTCAGTCCGAACTTGCTAGAAAACCAAGAGACTAGCTGTTATAACAATGATGCATGGTATTTATTTTATTAAACGTGCCCAACTCAAAGGAGCTTCCGCAGTAGAAAAAGGACTGAATAAAACGCCGGTAAATTTAAAGAACGTGGACGGGATGTCACCTTTGAAAGATAGTGTGATTGCTAGTAATTAACGACGAGGAACTGTTGAAAAACACCGCGTACTATGATTGACTAACGACATACTAAATAACCAATCTGAAGCAAACAGGAATAAAAATATTGGCTCAAATAGGGTCAACAGGGAAGATGCTGTTGCAGGCGCTAAAAGAACTGCTTAACCTCGAAAGTTAACATCGAACAATGTAGCAAGGGAAAAGAGAAATGGATGGAGAAAGGGATTCAACTAGTTTAAGGTGAATCGACCTGCCTGACGGACAAAACATGTCCTATCCTTGGTATGACAGAGTAAAGTTATCAGCCGGGGAAAGCAGTCGCATAACTTTAGATTGAACTTACCTGCGCATGGTCAGTGAGTTGAGCAAACAGCTCAGCCAGTGTGGCGAACCAAGGCGGAAATGTCTGCACCACATGGGCTACCGATAACACTTCGTTCCAACTGATGGATAGTTCGTGCCACCAAGCGGATTGTACGGACGGGACATGGCAGCCAGTGGCCATGGAAGGGTTAGTAGGAAACACCAGGAGGAGGCACTGCAGCAGACAGACAACGTCTTGAAAGATGGATAACAAAGCTAAATTAACACTAGCACCAAAGGAAACGGGAAAATGAATAATTTTTTTATATGAAGCTTTTAACAGTTTGACGTACAGTCACGTACTCTGGTAATCATTAAGTTAGTTTACTGTTTCAAGTCGATTTAAGTCGTAGCTCGTGCGCTTAACGGATGAAACCACCCGTTTTTGAAAAATCGTATCCTCAGACGTCATCATTTGAGAGGTGAGTCCAGAGAACAGATAATCGCATGCAAATGAAAACTGTCGAAGTTTAGTAATCAGCGAACATCTTTCTTTTATCCTCATTAGAGCATAATATCGCATAAAAACATGGTGCGTCGGAATACAAAGCAGACTTGTACTTTCCAAGAAAAGTCCATGCAATTCCAATACCACAAGCGAGAAAGGTTGATATAGACTGATTTTGCTCTACGAAATGAGAAAACTGACCTATCCGCCATTCACTCTCCAAACATTGATGCAACTCGTCAATTTAGCCATTCGTAACCGTCGCAACCACGGGTCCCCGTACACTTTTGAGGAGCCGTACGCGGTCTAAACTGATGCGATGACATCGTCAACCTTTTAAGTGTAAGTACAGCTGGTTATTTGTGCTTTTCTGTTTGTTTTTATTTTGTCATGTTAGTACTTTGTTGTTTATTATTCGCCTTCCGCGTGGAAGCAAACTGATAAAACGTCGTATCGTGGAAGTATCACCTCCGATCAGATAAACCGTAGGCACCGTTCCAACACCGTAAAATGGGAAATGGATTACCAATCTTACGGAAACTACGTGCGAGACTGCTGAGAAGATGAAATCACAACTACCAAGCCAACATCAGATGGTCCAAGGAAATCTCTAACACCATGCCGGCGTCAAGAGGAATGATGCTGGACACCATTATGCCCGTCCAATAAGCAGAGACATTGCGGAAAATGTTGACATAGCAACATAAGTCAAAGCACAAGGCATCTCAAGCAGTACGGTGAGTATCCTCAAGATATCAAATCGGCCCATGCCGCTGAGGAGCTGATGAACGCTATCGTTCATGACGATTGTGTCAAGTTAATATGAACAGAGGACTTGAGAATTAAGTAGGTACAACATTAAACATCCTTATGTGGAAAGAAGTAGAAACTCAGAAATATTCCAGATCTACATAACGAACAAGTCAGCACAAAGCGCATCTGGCCGCCTACCTGACTTAACAGACAAGGTGACTTATGGAGTGCATTTGTTGAGTCCCACAACACAAGAGGCCATGCGACCTGTGGATAAACGCACTAAGACTTGAACGGATCAACTAATTTGTGCTACCGGACACACCACTGAACAAGAGATGCGATAAGTTACTTATTCAAACAATGCACAGTCGCTAGGAGTAAGAGGCCTACGGATCTTCTTCAACAAGTATACGCTTCGATATGTCGACCTGACCAAAGATCCCACACCAAAACAAAGTCGACCTAGCACGGTCGACAAGAGACCAAACCAGTTTTCTAGAGGGACGTCGCGAACCGCATCACGGGTCATGAGATAACTCCCAAGAATGAATTCATTCCATTTGTCAATTAAGTCCTCCCCAGACCGCTCCAAATGTTGTGATGAATATGCCAGGTGGATCGATACGTCCGTTTGTTGACATTTTCCACCCGAATAAGTACCGCATTAAAATTTACCAGTATCCCGAAACCGGTCCACAAGGTCCACACTTGCAGGAAAAGTGCTTTGGAAGACTCTATTTGGTAGCTACAAATCTACGAGTGAAAATGGAAGTAGATTCGAGATAAATCCTGAGCAGCATAAAACGTCGATTACATCGATACCCATGCCTTTTGATTAGAGTGAAATACTCGCCGGCAAACTTCTACCAGACCTAGGATACGATGCTTATAAACATATATGGTGCGGCAGGGTTACAGACAGAGGTAGGCCTATGCAACTTACAAAAGAAGACTCATAGTGTTATCAGTTGTGTTCAGAATGCCGGGTTTTACCTTCAGAAAGACAAACTGAACTTCTTCACGCTGCCCACGAAACAGCCCGGATGTAGTGACAGTCGGTATGACCGTCAACTGGACCAAGCAATCACTGATAATGTCAACCGCCCACCGACATTTTGACTGAGATCATTTGTGAGACTCGTCAATCGGTACAGCGCGCTCTTACCGGCAACGCATCACTCTCGGGGGCCAGAAAACTAGCTATCTCTAAAGGAATCCTAAGAGAGAGTTATTTTCACTTTAAACCTTCTGACAGTTTATTCTGACCCATCGGTGATGACCATAAACGCAACAAATTAAGGTATCAATATCAGCACCGTCGCACATCACAGATCCCCCGATGGATCGGAGGAAGCACTCAGCCCCTCAGCAAGAACACTAACTGGTGCTGAGAAAAAATGCGGTCAAACATAGAAGGCAGCGTTCAACATCCAATTCATAATGAAGAAATTCTACAAAATATCTTACAGATGCCGGTTTACATTGATAATGGCCCACGAAACACATCCAATCATATTGAAATTCTAACAAGATATTCTTGCAATATGCTGAGAACCGAGTACAGCGCTGGGGGATAATGTTACATGGACACGATTCCGTCAAATGTCCACCAATTACAAACACCCACCTTGAACACGTCTCATCTCAATTTAGGCTGATGCAGGTCCAACAAATAGAATGCGTTGTTATCGAGATTTTAATAAAAAAGAGAGAATAAGACTTTTCATGTGATATAGCCGTTCTGTCACACGCAATCGAACTGTCAAGGTAAAGTTTTACTGATATATTCAAAAGAATCCTTTGTGGAGCAGAGAGGAGAAAGATTCACCTTTCTGGTTTCTGTCCAATCGCAGGACAATGTCAAATCTATAGAAATCGTAAGAGAACTCTCCCACAAAGATGATGATGAGACGAAAGCCCCGGACGTCGAGTGATTTACTGCATCCCGTTAAGAGCCACTCCTCAAGAAAGTACATCCAAGTAGCACAGCAAACCAACACGACATTAGGCTCGATTTCATTAACTTAAGATTAGCCAACGAAATCAAATATGCGATGATGGAGCACCACAGCTCGAATGCATTAAACTACACCGCCGAGTAGTGCTATATGAGATCCTTGCTGTCTAGATCTAGCATATCATCCAGATCGGAATATATTCTGCTCGAAATATGGAGGACAACCAAAGTCGTGATCCGAATCTTGAAGAGCTGGTATGTTCTTCGACCGATATGCCAGATTCAAGAACCTACGAAACCTGTTCAAAGACAAGCGGGCATCAGGGACGAAGCTAGAGGTTTAATTTTCGCCAAACTGATCGGTTGAAAGTATCGGTGCTACTACTTCTGATGAATTCTAGATCGCATGCATAAACGACGCGAAAATGAACAAAAAGGCCGGAGATCTTAACTAAACCATCAGCAACAAGCGCAAGCACACACAAACGGCTGCTGGTTTAACTGTCAAACAAATCTCATATTTCGAACGCGTTTGCGCAGATATGAATTAACACACTCAACACTGTTGGCCTACAGCCAAATGTGGCACCTTTGTCATTTCATATAACAAATTTGTCTATGGCGATATTATGTCCAATCAGACAGCAAACCTACTTTATCCTCCTTGACGTCTTTTTGAATGTCACTGTTACCATTTGCCAGCTAATCTGGTTTGCCTTTTCTATAAACTACACATAGCCTGTAAGCTGTCATCAATTAGCTCAAGATCGTCATATTCGTGCCAAAACGAACAGTGCGACGGTGCACGGTGTCTACGGGCGTCACAAAAACGTGCAGCGTCCCATATTTCATCAAACGCAACTGCGGTTGCAACAGCTTAAATAGGTCACCATATCAACAACTATGTGTAGTCGCACACCACATTGATTTGACCATTAAGACAGAATGACATCTGTTTGTCTCAACAGGATAAATCAAGACAATTACAATTGCATGAGTCTCATTCAATCATGGGAGTGTAGATGTTGGAAGTAAAGAATAAAAACATTTCACGTCTGACAGGCAATGTAACTTAATGCTAATGTAACTTCGCGACATTCCCAAATGTAAAAAGTACAGTGGAATGAGGGATCGAACCTGGTTTTTTTAAACTATGTATAACTTCAGGCAATCGGCATTTAAACACACCCAACAAACAAACCGGTGAGATGAGAAGACCGTATGCATGGAGATTTAACCGGTATAAAGGGCTGCCATACTGTATAAAGTGGAAAATGTTATCAGAAAAAAATTGAACTTTGGGATCAGCTGACCTTGAGACGAACCAACCAAACGGACGGAGTCCAGGTGTAGGCACAAATGACAAATGTGGTCTTCAAGGCTTGTTACGGACAGTTCCTGTAGTAGAGTGAGATATGAGACACGAACATGGATTCCAACATGCGTCAGCAACAGTTTCGGAACGCGTTCCAACTGTTTCAGTTTCATATGACACTTGATCGCATATTCGGCATAAGCCTTTGTCATAAAGCCACCAGTGGACGATAGGTTCTCTGAAATGCATCACACGCTTACGGATGACGATTACCGAGTAGGTTTTCAACAACATTCAAACAACGAGCATATTGCCCATTTAAGTACAACCAATCACATGTGGCTTTCAAAGATTCCTCATCAGATACACTTAAAAACGACTGAAAAGAATAGGTAAGTGCAGCACTGGTTACCAAATCGTCCAAGCAGTTTGGAACAAAAGGAGCATTGTTACGGTGAGAATCAGACTTGCGCAAGTCTTCGAAAAGGCTGTCATCAAAGCAGGGTAATCCATCCATTGCATACATACACTATCTCAGTGAATCGTAGACCACGCAGGATTTCCTAAGGAGAATGTGGGAAACTGATTAACATGAGCAGGAAACAGTCACGAAAAGATAGACTATGAGCAGGCACAAGGCTGATTAGCTTCGAACTGTAATTAGTTTGAGATCATGAGAGACCACTGATCCGGTAAAACACCGACGTTCTTACTGGGAAAACTACTATATACAAAACCTGAAAATTAACGAGGTATCGTTCTGGCATACGGAACAATGCACTGTGGTATTGACACCAAAATGCTTCGAATTCCTGTGGATGTGTGGTGGAATCCTACGAACCTGAATAGTTACGTAATTCTTCCTGACGGATGCGAGAGAAGCTACTAACATTTATAGCTTAGAAGCAAAAAGTGGAGTTTGCTCACAGGCTGTATCAACTGCTTGCCCTTTAGCGAAAAAGTGGACGAGCTTCGCATCCGTACGTTTTCTGGCACGACGGTGAGAAACTCGTTCTTATGTAGGCGACTTCAGCTCACATAAGTTAAGGCAAGTAACTGAGCATGCGAATTTGTCGAGACGATACACTTGTTTAAGGTTAATGTCCAGAGCATTTCAAATGCTACAATCGAGAATAACAGTCAATGTGGTATACGCGCAGCAATATCACTATCTTCTTGATGTTGGTTGTTGACCGCAGTCAAATTAATGACTATTGTCAACGGCCAAACATCAATAGGTGTAGCTCTCACCAGAGCAACCAAGACGACAATGAACGATTACATACATATATTCAGAACTGGCGCGAAGTCTGTTAACACCATGGCTTGAGTCGTCGTTTGCCTCAACACTAACGTTGTATAGTACAAAAAAAGATTAATTAGATCAACGACGATCGTGTGAAAGCAGTACAGCTCTAACGACCGATACAGTCACAGACGTATGGGGCAGTTTCAAACGTTAAATGTAACTCAGTTTTCCAGAGTAATTAGCCAAGGTCAGAGGCGCCCAGCTTCTGGAACCAGGCGCGTGCAAGCAACTGGTGCTTCAACAATTCCGTGATATCGTGTCTTGATATTGAGTTCACATCTGTACTCCCAAGTAACCCACGCGATAGCCCGTAAACCACGAATGACGATAAACGTGGCAATCTGCGCGTAACACACGTAACAAACGTATAAGGTGAGAGGAAGCAGAAGGGACTCGAAGAACTACATGGGTATGCAGGTTAAGATATACACAAAGGAAAGTGATCAGTTCGGTTGGGTTCACAGGATTTATAGCTTGGTTGTTTGTCTACAAGGTGCAGACACCTTGGTATTGAAAGTTTGAATACAGACGTAGGTATACTTTTTAGTAGGTAAGTCCCCAGCCACAGTACCTTCTGGTCAGGCTCATGGCTGTTGTGATGATGACAATTTGCAGCTTGAGTCACAAGAGACCAGTGCCCTGCGTATATTAATAACAGAATCTCACTTGTTGCAACAGTATATTACACAGAACCATATCTACCTTCCGTGCTGTCCCTAATCTGTGAGCAGTAACCCTAATCACCAAAATCATTTGAGCTGTCAGCCGTATCTGTGGGTACAATGTTACGGGCTACCGTTGGTCCTGACAATGAACCACGAAGTTGCAGAGTAATAAATAAGCACAGAGAAGGGAGAGAAAAGTAGAAAAGCCAGCTGAACTTCACGCATCAGATGGGTTGACAAGGCTATGGATACAGACGCTCCACTGACTGCGACAGTGTTTCCAGACAACGATGTGGATGGTCACGGACTTCCCAACCATGCAGTCAGCATCTACTAACCTTGCTCAAAAGGGCGGTTGAAGCTTATAGGGCCCGTGACCACGTCATCGCTTAGCTGCCCTGCAGTTTTATCCAACCACCAGCAGCCATACTAAACAGTGCGCGGTGCGGCAAACGCCCTGCCGGCGCACGGAATACATAACCCAACCAGCGAAGAATATGTATTTTCACCATTTCCGTTACTGGTCGCGAACTTACACACCTCCCAAACATGTGCCGATGGACTGCCGCGTTGTTAACAGAGTCAGTCCATTCAGTACAGGTTAACTGGCGGAGACAACGGTGATGAAATACTGAAGGTCTCTGTACATCTTCCGCAAGAATGGATCAAGTGTTTGATCCACAGGACAAAACTGAACACACACATGCATTGTAAGCTTTATTTTAAATCGAAAAATGGGTCTACTTGCGACGCCACGAGTGACATTGATTAGTGAAAATACCATGTGCTTTCGTTATCCTCGTGGACACAGGTTGACGAGATGGCACTACCCAGGAAGGCGAAACGATCCAGTCTCCAGCGGGCTGCCGACAATAGCAAAAATAGTGTCAGTGTCAACCGAATTTTATAACATTACATTTTGAGGGTGCAAATTGCACACTATGTAGACCAGTTATATCGCCTGACCGATTCGTAATGGTCTGCATGTTCTCTGCAGAAGAACCAGGTAAAGTAATTTCGTCCTTATATTTAATATCGGTCGGCTTGCTCCCTGACAGAAGCTCCACCTCGAGATCCTCGGAACCTCTGAGCGCCCCTTCCAGAATAACATCATACGACACTTGATTTAGAAAATGTTCGAGACAGCTACCCAAAAACGCACACTATGTACGCAGGGCGGGCACACAACTTTAGTAAAACTGTAGTGTATTTCACAACGTGAAGATGACTGGCACACCCACGACCATGCCGGAAAC
>JTDE01002393.1:90009-109411 GCA_014338405.1 Paragonimus skrjabini miyazakii
GTTGCCGCTTGTATGGCTGTACTATCGTCCATGATCATTGTCTTCATCTCCACCGGTCCAACGAAGAACACGAACTGACGAAGAAACAGGGCAATTGCTATCGTCTTTTCGTTTGTCAGCCAACCAAAGCAAACCGGTAAACCTACCCCACTAAAACGAACGGACTGTGAAGTTTCTTACAACTCTTATATGTGGCATCAACCCCGATAACCTCGGGGTAACGCCGACATAATTTATGGACATAAAATGGGTCAGACGGTTATCACTATCTACATTATAGAAGCACTTGCCGGTTGTGTTTAGCTGAGCGTGCGAACGACCGAGGTAGCCGGTGGTGTTTTCTTTCGCGAACGTCAGGGCGAGGGAATTACACACATCCTTTGTCGTTGTTTTCTTGTCAAAATGTTGCCGGATGCATTGTGTATTATTGAACGAGACAGTGGCGTTGAGTAACCACGGTCGAATCTCATTGATTTATTCATCCCTGAGGCGGTGCCTTGAGACTTCGGACTGAGATACGATTGCTGCACATGTATGGTTGTGTACCATGAAGAAGTTTGTGACACGGAAGTCCTCGTTGATGTTTCGATCGACGTTAAAGTAGGCAGGACATTCAGTTTCTCCAGTGGCTCTCTCTCGTATACCACAAGATGAGCGCAATATATTTAACCTACAGTCGAATGCGTAAACGCGTCTCCTACGATCACCGACCGCAGGTTCGGGTGATCGGATGCTGTATTAAGAACCGGATTGAAGCTCGAAAGGTGTAAGTTCGGCTCCAACTGCATCCAGGTTTTGAAACTGTCGTGGAGACACGACACTACCAAAATGCTCCTGAAACGAGGCCGACTAATCAACACTACTTACGCTCATGTTTACGGTTCGGATCAGGCATCCTTTCGACATATGCTGCACATTTATTGCGAGTGCGAACCAATGAGGACTAACGCATTTCGGACATATATAATTGGTCCGCAGGATGCCCAGGTTTGACGGGATGGGGTAGAGAGGAAACCATATCAAAGAAAGGGGAGTATACCAGATAGGGAAACTAACCATGTTGCTGTGGCCTACGTGGTAATTAACCTGAAGTGGGGATTATCTAAGTCACAAAAAAAGCAGTCCAAACAGAACTTTTAGAAGGAGTAGAGTTTGCAAGGTTAACATTGTCAGAGAGCATAAATAAAATTCCATACTATACATTAGCTCGGCAAAGGAACTATGCTTTGACGGTAGCTATGGGGACAGACGCGAGAGCAAACCAGAAGTGCGTGTGGCAACTTTTGACACGTTTAAATTAATTGGTGTACAATCAACTTGACGCGGCTACGTGAGTCAAATGGACTATAAGCAAAAATCAGCAAGTTGATGTTAGCTGATACCGATTATCGGCTCAATCAAAAGCACTCACAGGCCGGTTAACAAAAACTGATGCTCCCGCTAATAACCTTGCTAGGTAGCAATAAAATAACGAAGTATCGATCGACGCGATCAAATACAAAGACTACAGCGCAACCGTTTGTCATATGAGAATCGCCTGGCGTAATGAGCAACATTATTTGATCAAAAACCCGATGAAATCAAATGGGTCATTGGTTACTGACGAGTTGGCCAACAGATTATAAATAAAGTTACATTTTGTAATGTAACGGATTTTGATTAAAGTCTATTCTTGGTTTTATTTCACAGAGGACCACACAATACTCACTACTATGTGTGAAATGCGGATTTGTATTTCCAGAAATATTTTGCTCATGGCGTGGTAGGCAGACCTAGAGTATCTTCAATTCATTACAGCTTATTTCTGCGGAGACAGAGAGACAGCCTGCGACACTGTTCGCGAAATGGGGTCAAGTGAAACCGCCACAGAAAGCTTAGAACATGCAGGTTTGAATTTGCGGAAAAGTTGTTTTTGATTGCTCGCATCCTGTGGACTTTCTAGAAATTAGATTTTTTGTTTGGTGAGCTATGGAACTTATTGGAGGCGGATGCTATTAGTTCTTTGTCTATAAACGTAGTATTAGTAGTGTCATCACCGAAAAAGACGCTTGACTCGCAAAATTGTCTATTGCATGAAATGCCGTACAGGCCATGTTAAAAAGATAGGACCACCAACGCGTACAGCCAATGGAAAAACTGACGTGTATTCACACGAATTGGGCAACAGTACACTGAAATTTGCCTCGATGACACATTCCCTGTATTGCGTATACATTATTCTAATAGTCCCTTCTGGTCCATCGTCTTCCTAGCGTTGAGACTTGCCATTTATTTCCCGATTTTATGCACTATGCTGCTCACAAATGAGGTTGTTTGTTAAACACTGACGCTGGGAGTGTCAGTGATGTACCGAATCCGTATCATCCCACATTTATCAACACTGAACCCAAGAAAGTTGATCTGAGACCAAACAATTGGAATCCAAATCACTTTGTACTGGGGCGGGGTCATCAGCAGTTTTGGTAAGATTCCACTGCATAACATCCATAAAAAACCATAACATGAAGGAAAAAAGTTGTAGATAATAGCTAGGATAGTTTCAAAAGTCATGCACTTATAAGCTCCACTCACACTTCAATTGGCACTTCGATTAGCAAGGTATGATTAAAGCCAATGAAGCAGATAGTGGTGTACGTTGCCGAGAAACAAGGCATGGTTTACTCTATCAAGCGCCTTAGACAAGTCCAGGTATGCAACACACCCTCACACCGTGGTCAGCTGACTGCCTTCATTGAACAGTTGCCAATAAATTGTTTTTGCACATAAACGCCACGCTGGGTATTGGAAAGAAAGTAGCTAAAGGAGGTTTCGTATGTAATAAGATCCAACACTCTGGATAGGCTAGAACTAACAGGTACTGCTTTGTAGCTGTTACAAATATTAAGCTGACCAAACTTGTGCATGAAGATTTAGGTTATCCAGTTTCCGGCCCTCGAGGACAATACATTATGAAAACTATTTAATGAACAATAGATTCAGGGATCTAGGAAGGTGCTCGGTGTCCTTGAACAAAACAGGACGGAAGATTCCCTTCGGCTCACAGGAACCAGTTCTGTGGTTGTACAACCAAGCCAGCATACGTGAGACAACTTCTACAATAAGATAATGGGAAAATTAACAAACGGCGCAAAATTATATTTATTGGCGTAAATGAGGGAGTACAAATTTACAGCCGAGCACCCTCTAGCGTGTGGTATGCGGGAGTCTAACCTCTCGTGCACATTCAATACAGCTGGCCGCCCAGCCACAAAACGATTTACGAACGTGAGAGAAGAGGAAAGTAAACTTTTCTGGTGCTAAATGATAGTTTTCTGGAGTTGTCTGTGCTATCCCACCATGTACGTCTGGTATGAAAGCAAATGAACAGTTAGGCACTCTCATTCAGCAAGACTGAACGAATTCACCTTGTCAGCGAACTATCAATTCTCAATGAGTTGTTTGAGGCTTGACGCTTTTTCTTTGGTACCGAATGATGAAATTTGGTTAATCTAATATGGTATACAATAACAAGATAAGAAACGTTTTATGACCTGAGAGAGGTTACATATACAGTAAAAGTTAATGCGAGCTCAGCATGCAAGTTCTCCAACCTATCTTGTCTATTATGTTGTAAACAAAACTAGACAGAATTAATACTTACAATGCTTGTTAGAGGTATGTTGCGATGAGTATGAGACAATGGGGCTGAGGGCCCACGTTGAGTATCGAGCGCAAATACCTAGACGAGTACTGATTTAATTCCGTCAATCCAAACTAGTCCACGTTTGCGATCAATAGCGATTGTTCGTTGCAGCGCGCGGAATGAGTCAATGTACAACGACTGTCCAGGTTTATGTGAGCCAACAAACAACGATGTTCTTTCGCATGTGCACACGTAATATCACTATTACCGTGAATGCACCGGACGTAGCTGTCGCAGATGTCATGCCGAGTGTTCGCTGTACTTGCGGTAATTAGCAGATTTCGTTGAGGAAGGACCTATTAGTTATGTAGGCATATACAAAGGTCAGTCGTAACAAAGCGCTGTTATTATAGCTTTTATATCTCTTTCGATGGTGCTGCGCAACTCTAACAGAATCAGTGGTAAAGCCTCCTGCGAATAAAAATTCGACTGTGCACTAAGGACCATTTTTAAATAACGACGAACACACTCAACTCACTCAGAATGATAGGTAATATAACGTATGAGTTTTTACCCTGGAGTATTCAGCATTTCTGTGAAAGATCTTTGGAAATGAGGTCCATGGTCACCATCAGGGGTACACTGAAATGGGTCATCCAGTGGTTTGCGTATACAGGGTAGTCAAGCATTATGAGTGAGTAAAATCGCCTGTAGAAATACTGTGTGAACCAATTGTTGAAGTACAACTCTTTAACATAAGCTAAACCGGATAAAAGCAACAAGGGAAAAAGAAAAGCACTGTATGACTGGAAATTACGCAAAAATCTATCATCGAACTTGTGGGAGTGATAAAAATTATCTTGCTACGTACGGTAACACATGAGCTACTACCTACTATTGCAGACGTGTTCTTTCATTTTATTGATGAGTGAACTTATCGGTCTGTACTCTTTTATTTAACTGAGATGTATCTGTTCGCACCGGTTTTTCCTACCGAAAAGCTACTTACGGCCCTGTCTGTACAGACATGTCGCACAGAACTACATGAATATAACACAGCGATAGTATGACTGAGATAGTTTGTGCAATAAGGCATCGCATTTGTGAGTATACCGGTGTTGTGAACCAAGAACGCTAAGTACACGAGGGTAGTTCGGTCAGAAAATTGACACAAGGACATATGCTTCAACACCATCTCGAACACAAACACTCCTTTGCACATGACAGTAACCACAGAATGCCACGGCTGCTAATACCAAGTTTCTGTATGAAAAACACTTTTTTGCCGGAGTGCACTCTAATGTTTTTATTTGTATCGACCATCGACTACTTCAGTGATTAAATACACTCTTCCTCCTGACTACTCACGAGTAGTATAGTGTGACCGTTCATCCACACTACACCATTCTGTTTATCCAAAATAATATAGCTTTTATTTTGAGACTGTCCACCGGGGAACGACACATGACTTATCCGTTCCGAAGACTGCATGATTTATTTCCGTGCATTTTAGCTGTAAAAGAGCTTGGATAAAACGAAAAGGACGTGTATCATTGAGTCCCGTAGAAATGGATGAGGTTGCCTTGGAACCGATTGAGTCGTCCGATAATGAATCAGACTGTGTGCCCTTGGATTCCAGAGAACGAGCGCTGATTGGAGCAGATAGTGCGCAAGTCTCATTCGATTTCCCTCTGGATTCCCAGGTCAGCGGTAAAATTATGCGTGTTGTGCGGAATTTTCATTGAAAATATCTTTGCTGACAACTTGGCTACGTGTTTGAACAGCTAAGCAGTAGCTTCGCTACCATGAACTTCTGGTTATCGGACAGTTTCAAAGTTAAAACATTTTTCGTATAAATGACATAGTCCAAAGTGCGACCTTAAGACTTTGACAGAGCACATCACTAAGGGACAAGCAAGGAATAGACATTCCGGTCTGGCTCATCGAATCCCCATGCAACGTACTGATCATAACAAACCAGTATGTTATTCGGCCTACCTATCTTGTTTGTTGTTAACTTGTTTTCTAGCCCCGGAAATTCACCGGACAAAAATCATTGCTTAAGAAAGTAGTCAAGGGAGCACAAGTAATATTATTAACGAGAGCAATTGTAAATGAAAACTTTAAAACCACAACCAACCGTAGGACCGGAGCAAATCAGGACTTCTGCCTGCCATGCTTTTGTCGAAAAAGTTGAATAGATCCCCACTTTTAAGGTATGCAGCAGTCCTTTTGACATGATCTGTTGTGTCACTTACGATGAACCACAGAGACAACAGCCCAAGGTTTTGCCACACACGAGGCAGCCGATTGACTGGTGATTGTGACAAGTTCCACTATGACTAGCCGACAGACACAATAACAGCTAAAAGAGGCTAAACCAAGCGGTGTTGTGGGTTGGCGTTATGTGTTCTTTGCATCAGGTATTCAACGAGCGGGACTACAATGTCAGTTCCTTGCTAGAGCTGGAGGTGATTCTCTTTTCGCTCTGAGACTGCAATGGAGATGGTGCCGTTTTTATCAAAATCGTATGTCACCGGGCATTTTTTGTTGAAGGGTACATTGTGAGGGAGCATCGTATAATTATTATTGATATCATTGTGCCATCATTTTTTTGAAGTGTGTGTGTAACGTTTTAACGCGTTCAGGACCGAGGAATTACTTACAGATTTATCACTATCTTCTTCACGGCTAAGATATAACCATACTACCGCATTTCAATCATCGAAAGAGATACATTTTTAACTAGAGTTGTTTATTTCTTTACAAGCACAATCAAAAATGCTTGCTTTTGTTTCGAATTTGCATTCAAACAAAAGTTGTAGCAGTTGAAGTGTAGTGCCTTTGTCAAGATTTTTCAAAGTGCCTAGGTCGAAATTTTCGAGTAAATGGCCACGGATTTCTGCCACTCTTCTGGAAGTCTAGTTTGATAAATTTACTTTACATCACAAGTTCCATCCCGCTGTCATCAGGCACATCGCTGGCAGGACTACAAGCCCTCATTCGGAGTGGTAATAACAGTTGATTAGTTCTCCGTATCAGACAGACTTGCACTGATTCTGCGCAGAACGTCTCAAGGTGCATTTGGAATTTAACAACATTCATGTTTGTCAACAATTTTCACATTCTGATTGACTCTTTAACCATCGCCTCCGGAAAAAGGCCACAGATTCGTGTTTTACTTTTGTTAAAGTTTATCATTGGTATATATCTTTACGACGACCATGCTCTAATCACTGGTCAATCTTCTCATGACGCAACCGTATTAAGCGCCGCTTCACTGAATTCGCATTATGTTCGACCGAAGTATCACTTCCAAATCATTGGCCACATTAAATTGTGTAGTGTTGGGTTTGCTCAAGTAGACAGGTAATCACTGCATGACATCCCTGGCACATTTGAGTGTTATTTTTTAAACAGATAGAAATAAACTAGTTACAAGCTATGTAATCAAATATTTTTTAAATTATATAAAAATTTAGCTGGTAGTCTTTAAAAATACAGTGTACCTAACAAGCACGTTTGCAGTTATTTGTTATCAGACCTAATACTTGGAACTTTTTACACATTTCGATGTAACTGTGATGTATTTAGCCCAATGATAAATCACTGAAAGCCACCTTGTTCTTTACACTGTAGCTAATAAATCATTTACTTGGTTGATGCATACAGCACATTGGGATTAACTCCAACGCTAATTGTTCTGTTAGATCTATGTGAATAGGTTTCGAAACAACTTATTCAGTCGGTTTTCATAGATTATCACTGCGAATTGTCCCAAAGTCCGCAATTAAGACTCCTCCAAATTGTGTAGGGCAAAACCTGACATTTTTGAGGCTGTTATTCAGTAAAATACGTCTAATGTTTTGGAGATTTTGCTCACTGCTGAACCCATACAGATTAAACCACTGAACTAGTTGTTAATATTATGAACGACTGGCGTTGTTCACATTGATTATTTAATGGGCTGCTTGCCATTGAAGTTGAAGGAAGATATCAGAAGGCGAAATGGTAAGACGGAAAACTAACAGAACACATTGCGAGTATACGTTAACCTATCTTGTTGAATTTACGTCTGAACTATGCACAGTCAACTTTCTGCACTATGTTCTTTGGTGATGTTGAAGTTTTCGTAATGTTCGCTGCGGTAACACAGCTTTGTTGCTACCACATGATGCTCAAAATCGCCACCATTATCTGTGTCACAGAGTTAAGTAACGATACTTCCGAAATTATTCAGTCATGAAACCGGAGGTGCGAGTATTCCAACACTCGGCGGAACACCTCAACGCAGAGGTAGGTACGTCCAAAAGCCCACACCGAGCGGATCGAGGACGGCATGGGTGACCAGATGAGTCATCGCTCATCTGGATCGGACCAACAGGCGAGATATGGCAAACAAAGTGGGCTGGACGACCAGATTGGGAACGCGATTATTCCGACACTCACAGGAATATCTCGACACTGTCATAGAATACGGTCAAAGCCCACAGTGGATAGATTGCGGACAACACGAGCGACCGAATGAGACATCGTTCAACGAAATTGGTCAACGGACGAAGAAGGGCAGTAGGAAATCCCTCGATGGAAGGCGCCAATCACATACGTAGACCGGGCAGAAGTGCACACCACGTGTGAGCGGAAACCGGGGGATGTTGTGGACTGGACTTCTGATTCATAAACCCGAGCGCGCGCGTAGCATGGTAATTGGCGTGTCGGACAATAAAGATTGTGCTTTACTGGACGCCTTTTCGTTACAATACCACTGTTGTTACATCAGAACGGTACAACGAAAAGACGGTACGCTATCTTGGACGCCAGATACACAGGGATATAAAGGGTGTATTCGAATGTGATAAACAGCCAAAAGCGAAGTGATTCATGTTCTTATTGGCTCAGTGTTATCAGTTGGCTTAGAAGGAGAAACGGCGATCATAGTGTTTAAACCAATTCTTTTTGGACTACTTCTGCAGTAAACGCTAGAAAGTAATAATAGACCTGATGTTGTGTAGTATCAGGCGATACTGAGATAATGCATACTTGAAAGGTGAAAAGACAAATATTATTCGTCCGACTTTTCTATTATGCACTCCACACAACCGTAATGTCACAAACTCGAAAAGGCATCAAGGAACCATAGTGATAATGATGAAGGAATAACCTATTCGCTGCGTGCGGTTGTGAACAAAGTTGAAACGAATTGAATCAGGTTGGTTCTGTAAATCATCAAACTTAAACATTTCAATCTTATCATTTGGATTCTAACCTGTGAAGAAAACTGTCATGCTTCACCATCTGAACTGTAAAAGCTTTTATCCGTTTTCAGAAATCTCCCAAACTGTTTATTACTTGTGCTGTTTCTGCTAACAGATTTTAGCATTATTTATTTCGGGAAATTTTTCTGGTACAACCTGCTTTTTCACAAGTTGATAGATCCCATGTGACAGTCAGATAGATGAGTAACTGCATTTACATATCGAAGTTTCGAACTCCCACAATAGCTTCGTATCTCAATTGGGATCTCGAATGCACTGTAGTGTCGTATTTTTCGGTCCAGATGTTTTTCAGTTAAAAACGGCGATCAGCTGTTACTCCGAAATTGTTTGTGAGAAGTGGTGATTAAAGCAAGTTTTTGAACGCGTATCACATTTAAGCAAAACCTGTTGTTTGAGACAAAATCGTGTGAACGTAACAACGAACGGTTCAGCCAAAAGTCAACACGCTTGTCATCCAATAGAAATTCCAAGCACTGTTGCTTCTGTATAAAGAGAGTATAGTTTTCTAACACATTAAGATTGCCCAGTGCCTCTCTGACCATTGTTGTTTTCGTTTTCTTGAGTTGGTAGCTCAGGAGGCGATTTGTCACTTATTCTGAGTGGCTCAGTGGTGTAGAATACATTTTGCTCCAGCCAATCAGCTCGAGTAGGCCATACTTTGAAAAAAAGGGTGAAGGATTTCACCAGCATGTTTAACGTAGTGAATGATGTTGTCGATTGATACCCGAAACGAAACCGGCTTTCAAAGTTGTTGATCGAGTTGTACACCTAGGAAATAGCATCCTCAGTGGTGAAGATATCAAGAATAAAAAGAAGCTCGTACCTCCAAGGCTGAGGTGGTATTCAGTAATCTATGCCATCTCTGGTAACGATGAGACTTTTCTTAGGCTTAAGGGTCGTTTGTTTATGACTGCTGCGTGGGCTGTACAACTTTACAGCTACGAAAATTGGTCGCTAAGAATGGAAGACCTAAGCTAATCACCGATGTCTGCATTCACTCACTCGCATCGGATGACACTAACGGGTAAGCAGAGAGGAGGTTGATAAGCGGTTATTTACCTGTGACTGTCAAGCGACTTCTTGTGTTCGATTCTCACTTAGGTGGTTAGGAAAAGTACTTTGGATGCCACTGAGTCGTCTGCTACTTTTGGCGATGCTGCGGCCGACTGGCGTAATTTGCAAAGTGGACAAATGATGATCAGTTTTAGAGAAATGAAGTCGTTCGCTAAGTGATTCGCTATTGTAGGTCGGGTTTGTTCCCTGGGTTAGGGTCTTACAGACTCAGAAATCAGGCGGCTACCGAATTTAAATGAGTTGGTGGCTAATTGGGCCCAATGGTGACAGTGTTGTTGTTATTTATCGGAGTTGCTTGTGAAGCAAGTGTGTGTAATGTGAAAAAGTGAATGAACTACAATAAACATCGAAGGAAAATAACGAGTGAAGTCAAGGACTGGACTCACCGAAGACGAACAACATTCAGGATACTTTCAGTTATATTGGGGAGTATTCAAGGGGTCTCAAGCGTAGCTGATGGCGCGAAACAATAAAACAGAAATTTAATCTGGCAGTGGTATGTTTTATCTGGCTGCCAATCAACAGAGCTGTAGGAAAAACGGACATATGCACGTGGCAGAGTTTTATTCAGAAATGTTGTGTCACCAATTTTTATCAAGTCAAACAAAAATATACAACCCGGTCTTGAGCAACGAGAGTTGTAAAACAAAGTACAAAATAATGAAAACAACGCAAGTGCACTTGATGACGTAGAGCAGTGTATGTCATAAGAAAGTTATTTTGCCGACGAAACCTTGCTTTCGTCTATAGCCAGGTCGTTTGTTTCGCAAGATGTAAGCACCCTGAAGTTGTATGTTTGAGTATAGGTATATTTGTTTAGTGAATAAGTCACTTTCTGTTTTCTTGGCTAGGATTTACTTCCTCCTTCTTTGTTGTATGGCAGTTAATCATCAAGGCAAACCACTGACGTGTTGCTCTTTCATGGTCATGATGATGAACGCCCACAACAATGTGATCGCTAAATATGATTATCCCTACTGTTTAAATGAGTCAAGTGAGTAAGTATCAACACTCAAATCACTGGCTAGAAACGCACTCCTAGATAGCAGTGTGTTATAGTGAATGGCATATCAGCATTTATACGATTTTGAGTTTTTCCACTTAATCTTGTTTTACTAACTTTTGTCCTATTTTAATAATGTCTGCTTCTAGATTATTCTACGGCACTTTTATAGTGAACGGTGGTCCGAGCCACAGTATTTTCTCGTTAGGAGCAAATCTGCTGTATATGAATGAATGAATGAATGAACTTGACGACACACGGGTGACATATTTTCATTTTACGCTGAAAAAGACAACTTGCAAACAAATAACAGTCAGATTATCCACAATGACTGGAACTTCGTCGGTTGATTTACGGGCTTGCTTGGAGCAAACTGCTTGAACTTTTCCTGCTGTATACTTATAGGCTTACTCCTAGACACAGTACTTATCGATTGTGTTGTTCATATTCTGGCGTACACACTGATTAAACTCTTTTCGAGCCGATCCTGAATTGTAATTAATTCGGATAAGACCTAAGTTATTCTAACCATGTATTTCGCTCAGTTACAATGCCGGTGATTCTTTCAATGTTCAAACCTCCATCGAATAAATGAGTATCGTGAAAAACTGTTAAACAGAACGAAGAGTTTGCTCGGTTTGTCAGTTAGATTTTGCCAAAGGAATGTCGTATGTTGATATGGCTGTCCACATTCCGAGTACGTTCTCGAGCGGCAACCATCTAACAACCCAGGTCTGGTTGGTATCAACGTATTCTCTACTTTGAAGCACAGAGCATTAAAAAGTAATCCTTGTGCTGAATGAGAATCGGAAATTTCGTTATCTACGGAATAATTCTGCTCAAGATAACAAATGTTGCGATCATATACACTAACATTTCGATAGTCGTATTTATTTGTAAATTTTTGATAATTTTGCATTGTTTTACCTACTGTTGTTTTAGTCAGGCTATCTTGTTCGGGACTAAAATCACAACTCATTCTACGCCTCGCTGACTTTTATGTGTACCTTACTTTCCAGGACCGTTACCAACTCATGGACGGTCAACGCACTTGGATAAGATTTCTGAAATTGGGTAGTGTGTACGGGGTTATGAGCTATCAAGAATCACTAAGTAAACCGAATTAAGAAACTATATGATTGAGCATACATCTTCGATGTGTGCACGAACAGAGAGAAACAACCAGTTACGCGTATGTCCAGAAAAATAATAAATATGCAATTATGTGAACGGACAAACTCACCAAAATGCAAGCGACGACCGTAGTGTATCATTAGAAATTTACGGACTTAATAACTGTTGAAAACAGTCCAAATGAATATTACCCAGTCGGTATCCACTATCGAAAGTCGAACCACAATGAAAAACCAAAACTTAGCGCTTTGACCCCCGTATATTGGTATCGATGCTGCAAAATAGAGTGTACAGAGAAGGAACGTCAAGCTAGCGAGGCGTGGGGCAAGTTGTGATTTTAATACCCGGACGGATAATACAAAATTGATAGCTTGACTAAAACAAAGTAGGTAAAGCAAAACAAACTCCTGAAAAAAGGTACGAATGAATTTTATAGTCATCACAATCATCATCATCATAGACAGCAATACATCAGTGGTTCACACCGATGCTTAACTGCCACACAACCATGAAGAAGGAGAAAAACAAAACCCTGTATAGGAAGAGAGAAGAAAAGAAATGGAAAGGGGAGGGAACCTAATCACTAAAAATAACTACGCCTATATTCAAACACACAACATCAAGGCGCCTACACCTTGCAAACAAACAACCGAGCTGTAAATGAAAGTAAGGCGTCATCAGCAAGACAACTTTCCCACGGCTTTCACTGCCTCGCGTCATCAAATGCACTCACTTCACAGACAACTCGACCAAACAACAACAGCATTCACGCCACTGAGCTCTGTTAGCTGCCATCTCACCTAACGTCTCAAGCCACCGAATCTATGAGTTGCGAGGACCACAGCCCCGGAAACGAACCCGCTCTACAGTGATCAAACCTTTCGTGAACGATTTCATTCGTCTACGCCAGATTATCATCGGTCCACCTCGCACCTTACGCCAATCGGCCGCAGCGTTGCCAAACAGTGTTCGGTGTAGCAAACGACTAGCTGGCATTCTTAGTACATGACCTAACCATCTAAGTCTGCGCTAATGGAGTGAGTGAACAAAAGAACTCCTTTGACAATCAGTGCCAAACACCAGCTTCCTGATCTCCTCGTTGCTTACTCGCTGGTGCCACCCGATACGAGCGACTGAACGCAAACATCGGTGGTCAAACAACTGAAGACGGTTCACCTCTTCTACCCTGAGCGGCCATGTTTCGCTGCCGTAAAGTAATACAGCCTTCCCCGTGTTCTGATATACGCGACATTTAGGCTTTAGAGGAATACCTCTCTATCGTCATAAGTGTCTCTGATTAGCGAACACCGCCATCAGAATTGTTGCTGCTTATTAGAACGAATACAAGTGCATTGGAACAATGACTGGATACTTGGTACCCTCGTTAGTTTAAGGTTATTTTCGTAAATTCAATTCGACAATGATCTGCATTAATCCCGAATCGCCTTCACACTCAGGTCACTTCTGTATATCAGACATTCTGCTGATACTGACACAAATTTAACATAACTATCATGAACCTTGGTCAAAACAAGCACTGTAAACGATAATCGATATTACGTGCGTTAGAAAATATAGCAGAATGATTGTTGAACTACCTCGTCATACATTTAATGTTCTAGAGTAAACTCATTTTCACGCAACGTTACACAATTTTGTACAAATCGATGTAAGTGGTCCACCAAGTAAAAATACTGATCTTGTTAAAGAATGCGGCTCTGTTTTTCAATCAACAGCGTAGTTAGACTTGTGTCTTTCAAAGTGCTTCTTTCATCTTTAACACACGGCACTCATTGCTTTCCGCACGCCCTAGAAATCATTTCAAGTAATGCTACCTAAGTTTCATAAAAGTATTTTTACTTCTGTAAACTCCACTGTCAGTATGAATCTTCGGTGACGTTGTTAATCTCACGTGCAACTCAAAAAACAATCCTCTTCATATGCTTGAAGCAACATTTGCAAAATCACCATAACGGTTTATTTAGTACTCTACTAAAACTGCATCCATACATGTTCTTATCTAGAAACCACTATTGAAATTCGTCAAGCGTAACAAACTCATGTTCTCTCCAACACTTTCGGGGCAAGTATGATCACATTCTCTGGAGAGTGATCGTTCGCACAGG
This sequence comes from Paragonimus skrjabini miyazakii, assembly GCA_014338405.1. NCBI lineage: Eukaryota > Metazoa > Platyhelminthes > Trematoda > Plagiorchiida > Troglotrematidae > Paragonimus > Paragonimus skrjabini miyazakii. The sequence goes on from JTDE01002393.1 coordinate 104,245, forward strand.
AGTCCTAGGGAAATACTTGAATCTATTAAAAACGTTCCATGCTAACTCTTTAAATAGGATCAGTGTATATGTAGAACCATCTCAGATGTGCCTCACTTCCATTGATTTCTGCCAAGTGTGTCCGATTTATCCATTCCTTTTCAGTTTTGTTATAGATTATATTTCGGGAAGTGCTATCGAGGAGTCCGGTGACCTATCATTATACAGTGGCTTAATTCCCTCATGTTTTCATAATCAATACAGGGGTTTAACCTCTTGCTTGGAACCTCAAAATTAGCTCCCGTTCAACTTGTAGCAGTATGTAAGGTACGTCAGTTATGAGGTATTATATTGAGCGGTGGTTGGACCGAGAAAATTGAAGAACATCCAGGTAAAGGACTCTGGGTTTGTCATGTTCCAAAAGCCGGAGTCCGCGACTAGCAAACTCTGTTGACTCTAGCCACCGAAATCTCTGTTGCACTCAGCATCCATATATGTTCATACTATTGCCCAAAAGCGCACTTACAAACAACGAGCAGGAAACAGTTATAAATGAGCGGAAGGAGACGTACTGTACTGGAGTCTAACATTTCCGTGAAGTGCGACACAGACGGCAGCAAAAATAAGGAGTGAAGTCCATAGTGTACGCTCACTGTGTGGCTTAAACACCTATTGGGTTCATGAAATGAGAATGCATTGAATAAGTAAGATATGCATTGTGTAAGAGGGAGTATTTTGTGAACAACCAATATAAGCTGGCAGGCTATCAGGGTAATTTAATTGAAGCGGGTCAGATGAGGTGATACCGTCGTTTTCGGATGTCTAGTTGAGAGGACGACCTGTAAGTTTAACCCGTTCGCCAAGAACATCGGCAGGTTTCACAGAAGAGTGATCCAACAATTCATGGGAATGTAACATTGAACTAACTGGCTAGTTAACTGTAGAAGAGGACGGAACTATTTCAAATACCGGTCCAGCAATGTACGTAGGACTGCAAAAATTTCGTTGATTAGAAATGTTCAGACACTTGACCCCAGAACATAGTGGTTTGGATTAAGCATCCATGGAAATTGGGAGATTACAATTAAATATCCTTACTGCAACTAGTGTTTTCGCATAGGGAAGTTTACAGTGTGGCATTTTGATGAACTAAGTTTTAAACAAATATGATATAAAAACACTAACTGATTATTACGCACTTGAAGTGTACTGCCTCCTTCGTTGTTTAGACTTGTACGATTCAAATCATCAGCATACGAAAACGAGAATACTTAGTAAAGTACACTTTTAAAAGTACGGCTGTTCTGCATTCACGTTGGCATTTATCAGTGAAACACACTGAGAAAATATTCTGAGGAATATGCATAGTTTGGGATATGTGGGAATGTGTTGGGACAGTGGCCAAGGAACTTGTAATGTGGATCTTTCACACACCTACCAAAATAAGTATAGATTTTGATTTCTAAGTCGAACCCACTTCTAAGAGAAAGTTAGTTAATATGTGTCAATATGAACAGGTCTTAACTTGGTTGTTAGACTGTCAACCTCATACACCAGGTTCACTAAACGGCCATTTAAGCGTTCCAGTTTATTTAGTGGAAATGGTTTGGTTTATAAAGGGATCTTGTCAGTGAGAACACTGAGGTCACCACCCAGTGTCCCTAATTTCTCTGGGTCAGAAATTTCAGCAGTGTGCCACTTTTGTGCTCCAGTTGCATACGTAGTTCAGACAACAGCCCGTCTGTTATCATCAGTACCAGGCCACACGTGTACTTAATCTGAGCACAGCAAACGATAAAGTGTTTTTCGCAGTAATACGGCAATTATTTTTTTAAAATTTTGAACCCATGTCACCTAGAAAACAAGTCCAACTCCCAGCAACTGTGAGGCTGACTTCTGTGAGGCATATCTGGAACACCTTTGGGGTCCGAAGCGAGTCGCGTATTTCTTCCGACCGAATTTTGCACGCTCCCGCAGCGAATCGATTAACCGTCGGAAGAGCACTGTGGCTGAACCGCTGCACCTAGGTGGTTATCCGACAGGGATGCTAAGAGGCGCACGTGTTCCATTTCGTCCAGACTTGAAACCCTGGCTAGTCAAGCCTGTCGTGTTGCCTGAAAGGGTCGGCCGCAGGTCGAGTATTATTCAACAGTTATCCAATCTGTCCAGTCAGAGTGGGTCATTAACTCCGAGTGAGCGCAGACTTAGCGATGGAAGTGGTCTGCTGGAAAACCTCCGTTTGCATGCTGGGTTGAATTGCAGTGCCAAGTCAGTGTGGGAGTTTCTGCGTTCAAAATCCTACGAACTGTTGGTCAAACTAGAACAAGAACTGGATGCTGATATGAGAGCCACTTTCGATGCGTTCGCTCGAGAACGTGTATTGCGAGGTGAAGAGAAGGTAAGTTGTGATTTTTTCTCATATCGTAAATAGGAGTGACTGGCACCTACTTTGATATCAGTGGATCGTGTAAGCTTGTTTTTCGTCAACTAGTGTGAAGGTTTGATCGTTCATAAAGCTTCCTTTTCATCTTCAAATGCACGTAATTACCGCGAAATTGTTCGTTTGCCCACCTGTACAACATTGCGTCCTGGGTACTGCTCTTAAGAAGTAATTTCAGGGCTTGTGCATTGAACGAATAACAGTCAGGAGCCGCATGCATCATTTTCATGAATAGACAATGTAACATTTTTCACAAATCTTGGTTATGATTCTTACAATCTTTTATTAACCTATCTGGTTGATTGTGTCCATTTCATTTATGTTTTGCTCTCAACTCTTCTCAAATCTATTGTAAGTAACAGTTCGAACCTAGTAGTAATCACTATCTATGTATACTTAACCAATGAGCGATTACTTTTCTCTCTGTTCATTTGCTCATTTCCAACCAGCCTCGACTGACATAAAAGTTACAGATGGTTCATCAAGTCAAACGCCGCCGTTGAACAAAATCACGGATTAACCAGCAGTTTTTCTGAACTGCTGTATTCTTATGTTGTTATTCTGATAGCGAAACTAATGAACTTCGTGTTGCGTATGGAACTACTTGTCTATTTACTTTCGTATTTGCAGACATAATTGGTGACATCTGTGTCCGGATTAGCCAAAAGACCTGTGTGCTTGTATATCAACGTTGGTGCCTTGCGTTGAATCACCCCTATTTTCATGTCCAGCATTCGGTGTTCCCTTCAGATGGAAGACCAAGGAGTGTGTGAGTGGAGACTGTCTAGCCACAGCCAAAGAAAACTGGCAAACCAAATGGTCGGCAATGGTGAGTTTAGTTTTTCTTTGGAACAAAGGGCGGTAACTCTCAAGTGCTGTCCAAAAAACGTGGATGAAACGGAAAAAGACGTCGTACCGTTAGTTGCGGACTAAGTTCGAAATGTCGGACAATGTTATGGAACGTATAGGAAAAAGAAGTCAACTGGACTGAAAGAACTAACGAAAGCCGGCAAGACAAAGTCCACTCTACACGAACTGGAAACAGCTGGAGTGAAAGCTAACGTATGTGCTTGAAAGAATAGGAGTGTGTAGTAACTGTTTTACATAAATACGAAAAATGTGCATAGGTGATCTAACCCATCTCGGTTCCATCGGCGTTCCTCTTGTTTATAGTGAATGCGTATAGAGGACTCACTCATTCGAGACGACCACCTTAGGATTTCCGAACGGCCCCCCGATTTTACTTCTGCTGCATCCCGTATGGCCATCGCCGACCTGCGTCATCTGTGACGTTGAAAAGACAGCTGATTGTCGTTGAAGAGAAGGATATATAATGCTTATGTGCGTTCTGTTTTGCTTTATGGTCCGGGAGCGTGGCGTGTTCGCAAGGATGTCACAAAACTTGCTGTGTTTGGACATCATCGTCCCCGCCAATTAACGCACATCAAGTGGACTGATAGAGTGAGCAGTACGTCCGTTCACCGGCGCCTATTCCGGAGCGCTCTGGATGCACAACCTTCTGGTCAACTAATGGTTTTGCACAGCCTACATTGATTGGGTCACGTACGATGCATGCCAATAGAGCGTCTGGCATACCGATATTATATACTGGGAGCACCAACAGTTGGATAAAACCGCATAGTTATCAACTAGTCATGTGGTTACGAAATACAAGCTCTGACTATTTCACTGAACTAAATGGGTAGGTGTCGCCTGCCCAACTGGAAGTCCTTGTGAGTCGTCAATCTGCTGACCAGGAACCCTATCCAAGATAGCAGTGTACTGCAGTCGGCGGTGTACTTGAGTTGATACTTCCTATTTGTTTCACTTAGCTTCATTTTATCAACCTTTAACCTTTACTGGTAAATATTCCATTTCCTATAATATTCCACGTCACCGTTGCAGTAAGCAGCGGCCTTAGCCACGGTACCTTCTGGTCCTGTTTATGGCCGTTAGAAATGAAAAAAATAAGTTCCGTTAAGGGTTTTGTGAAGGCCCATTACCGCGTGCCAAACTTGAAGACTCAATAATCGCGGTCTTTCGTTCGACCTACAACGAATCATCGGACCCTGCGCTTCAACTGTCACTCCCGCACAGTCCCCTCCGCCACCCCCAAGGTCACATAGAAAAACATCACCAGCCAACTTGTGAACTGACAGCCACAGTCCACGCCACACACAAAACCTCTATTAAATGACTTTCATCTTTACTCAGTCGACTGACAATAACGTGGTTATGAATGCCATCCGATCCCGATTAACCTGTCACAGTGATCAAAGGCAAAGAACGCCTGCGCTTATTCATCACCACAAGTGTCTAGAAGAAATAAGACTAAGAGGCATGTGAATGAAGTCTGTGTGTTCATCCGGTCAGTGCTGATTAACCAGTTGATAGACTAGCTCGAAATTGAAACCCTCATCTCTCGAGAAATAAACAAAGTGAGACTCAAATGGTAAGATCTAAACTGAGAATGAGAATATTGAAAATATAATGCAAGAAACGTGTCAGTGCATTTTAGAGAAGGTATAGAGGAAAAACAAAATGCGAGGTTGGACTGAAAGAAAACGGACAAAACATTCACCACACAGTACACTAAAAAAGCTAGAGAAAAAGCAAGGTAGAGGGCTGCAGATATCCGGATCTCTGAAAATGGGAGCGGACGAATTTCAAGTTATTACAGTCGTTGGTTGGTGTGAACAATAAAAAGAGGATATAACTGATATAACCTACTTGCGTTTAACGTACTCG
>JTDE01002394.1:0-16498 GCA_014338405.1 Paragonimus skrjabini miyazakii
CCAGTCGGCCCCTTATATGTGTCCTCATCAGAATGTGTTTCAATAATCGCTCATACAGCACGATCGCTTACACGTCTACGTTTAAATATATTTCATAGTTTAATGTATGACACCTTCCTTTATTTAGATAGTTCCCTTAAAATTGACATGCAGCCTAATATCTTACGATTTCCACATTATGTAGTAACACGTTGCCAAACATCACGTCCAGTTCCTGTCCTTCCCGGTGTTCAGCACAGCTCTTTAGTCTTTGCGTGTGAGATCCATACAAACACACCTAATACGTACGGAAAACGCACAGCACCGTTTGACGGAGGTGAACAACGCTTACATGACGACTTATTTTTAAAGGCATTTGTTTTCTTAGTTATCTTCATGCCCGGAACTGGTGTTTTACCTTTTGGAGGAGAAAGTTCATCTACATGACTGATGTCTGTATATAGACCAGTCCTAACTCGCCTAGTGTCATAGTGCGAAAACCGAATGCTTGGATGATGTTGATGCTGTTTATAGCTCGAGATTGGTACTTCGGTACTGGGATGTTCACTAATTTGGCATTTAAATTGCAAACGTTTCTTCAATATATTTAGTGGCAGGTGTTTGAGCGTATAGGCTTGAACGCTTGAATGTTCGTTTGGGCGCGCGAACAATATTATCTTCAAGGATTTCCAACACTAACTGAAAGTGATTAGGAGGGAACGTGTGCTCATCGGTATTATGAATAACGGAAAATCTTATGACTGTTTCCTACGTTGTAGTGGGGATTCCACATCATCGTTCGTTTGGAATGCCAGTCAGGTGGTGGACATATTGTTCAGAACGAGAACGAATATCACATAGCTTCAGCATACCTTCGGGTTTATTATCATGATAATATATGTGCACGATATCCATGGGTATTTCAGATAAACGGGAATTCCAACATGGAAATAGCATGTCACACCAAAACCAGCTAATCCAGGCAGCACATTCTGTGCTGTGGGATGCAGAAATGCTGTCACAAACGCACAAATATCAAACTCGCCTGTGAGATGTATGACATGTACACGATGAATCAGTACTCAAGCTTTCAGCACTAGGCCTAACTTGGTGTCAACGCATCCAGGCAACTAGTTTGATTTCAAAACCGTGAAGTCTACAAGACAAGTTCAGTCTGGCTCATCGTGTGCACCACTGATTCACAGAGATTCCGTAAAACTGGTGCATGGCCTCACTGAAATCAGGATGGTAAGGGAGCAAACAGGTGATCGTGTCTGTCTCAAATTCAGAGAGGATACGAGCAAACAACCATCCCGTTCTGTCCAGCGCAATCTGACCACAGTCACTAGGTTAATTCTGTTCTTGAACCGTGCCATTTCGAATATGCAATTCTATGACATGAATAATTGAACACACATATTGACCGCTCCATAATGCTATTTGGATTGTAGTGATTTTGCGCACACTGACAATTCATGTGATAATCTGGGGTGGACAGATCCCGCGTAACCATATTGCATTCCCTCAGTCCGATGTGCCCTAGTAGCGCAGTCGGTTAGCGCGTCAGTCTCATAATCTGAAGGCCGTGAGTTCGAGTCTCACCTGGGGCATTGGGATTTTACGCAACGCAAGTGCAAACCACTCTGTTCAGCGCTACCCACCAACGTCGTTCCGATTGCCTACACGCGCGCCCCGTTATCTCACTTTCTCTGGATTCCGAGCGCGCACCTCATTGAGTATTGGTCTATATGTGTGCTTGTCTGTGTATCCTGTGCGTAATCGTCTAGTGCGGAAATGGGATTAACGATACTGACAATCGTGCTCAACTTGATAAAGACAGACCTGGCTGTATTGGATATGATCAGGACCGGTCCTCTTCCCATCCATCTCAGCAACATTCCACAATATTCTGCATGCATAATGCTCTCCAATGTTCAGTGTTTAATTTATTTAATGGAAACAATCACGCAAATTCATCGACATTTATACCACCGATGCACTGCAGTGAACATGGCAGACTTGCATGTCTTTCATTCTGTGCTCGACTCGAATGACTTTATATCAGTTCTCATTAATTGACATAATATTTACAGTTCGCTCAACTGTCGTGTCTGCATTAGATCTGTTTTCCATGCACACACTTCAAAGTTACGTCTTTCCCGATTTCCCATCCACATAGCCTTGCTTGTTCATTTGAACATTCGCATTTCGTACACATCCATGTGCAGATACGTGAAACCTTCAGCATTTCATGATCACTCTTGTCCACTCTGATTGTTGTTGTGTCGTGAATATTCCGCATCGAACATGTCTAATCCTCCATTCAATCCTTGTCATTATCTGATTCTATTATCCACCAGACACTCCTCACACTTGACCAGTGCTTTAGGATCCAATCGATTGTCGAGGGGATCACTCCGCTGACCGCAACGGATTAGAAGTATCCCACAATTGAGGAGGAATGTTTGGCTTTCCAATATGACAGAACATGTTATGTGTTTGTTTAAGAGTGTACTGTTAGCTGAAATAACTACTATCATTAATGATTGTGTGACAGATGATTGTCTGAAACTAAATCCAATTGTGTATCTTTAATGCAATCTGTTTATCTTATATATCAGCAACGTGCAATCAAAGAAAGATTTTATCGTCAGATATATGGTTCATAATAGGTAACACTCTGGGAATTGTGCAAAACGAACGTTCTAGGGATTCTTTTGAAAAACAAATACAGAATATTGTTAGTTTGGTATATTTTACAAGAAATACATAGATTATATACTCGTGTTATGTGAATGCAGTAGCCAGATAATATCCAGGTGCATCCATTTTAAGGGCCTGCATCGAACCATCAAGTTTATCACTGGAGGCAAGGGAAAATCCGATATCTTATCTGAATGTCAGACTCAATAGATGCAAAGATGGACCTTTCTTCAGAAGTATTATCCCAGAAAAGACGTGAGACATTGTGCCAATCGTAAAGAATAGCGAGCTTATACGAACACTAGCTATTCAAGTATCTTCCTGCCATATTTTATCTCATTCTCGTTTCTCGTTGCTTACCTTACATTTTCCATTCTCCTACGACCGGCTAAAGAATATCGCTTGGCTTTATTCCTTGCCCGCTAGCAGTTATTCAATCGATCGATGCATGAATCCTCAACTACACACTATTACACGCTCCACCTTCTCTGCTCTAGTGTTCCCCATCCACATCTATTATCATTACTCAATCGTATGTCTGATCCACATGTGGAAGTCAATGATGACTGTTCACTCCGAACGTTTGTCGGCAGGCCAACATACATTTAGTCGTCCATATTTCATTTCGCGTATGCACTTCAGAGAGGAACAATGCTTGAGCGTACACGCTAATCTTGGTACTTTCGCATTGCTATTTGCTATCCGATCTCAACTTCTGCGATAAGTACAGTGGTATTCAGAGGTGATGGTTCCCATCTTAGAAATTCTTTGCATTTCTGCCAGACAAACACCGGGATAACGTACGTTTTGTACAACAATCTTGATAGGTGAACCGATCAACACAATTGCCTTGTGATGGTTCAATTGCATCAGTGTTGTAGAGAAAGTTGGATTTATGACAAAAATCAGATTGAGGAGCCCGAAAGTGTATCGGCATGCATAGTTACTTATGAAGGGTGAATGGCTATTGTTCATCCCAAAACAAGGCATGCAAGCGAATAGTGGAGCATACGTCTAAATGACAACATGATTTTAGATGGGAAATGGCAAACAGTGTGACAGACAACTCCAGAATGGCACAACAAACACGCTCTGGCGCTAGTTAGCTAAACGGGATAAACCACAATATGGTGAAATATACTCATACTTAAGCAACGGTTTGGTGTCATGCTTTTCGAACTTTCACTAACAATTTCGGAATCAATCATGTTGCAAAAACCCCGCTGTATAAGTGCACCTCCGTCTTAAACATAATTTCTTTACAAACATTGCTTGGAGGCCAAACAGCACCCTCCCTCATTGATGGAATTGTTTTGCGCCTGAAGTGCAGTGATACATCGATTGCGCATGTTCATTTAATTGTACTGCCCTTTTTCCGCCTGTTGTTGATTTTGTTATTTTGGTGATTTGTTTGCCATTATCTGGTGTGTCTTCTGAATCCGGAATTGTATCACTGCTCGCAAGTTATATTCGTTTCAGTCGTTAGTTAGAGGTTAAGGCAGTTAATCTTGAAATTTCCAGAACAATGCTATGTATCAGTGCACAAATCGGTGGAAATAAAGTCTCAACATGTTATTTCCGTATATATCATTCAACCTTGGAGAATAGAGTATATGAAAGCACTTACATGAAAATAGGAAGGGACGAAACGAGTTGTATATATGGTTTCACAAAGGAACTACCAAACAAATAACTTGGGGGAAATGCAGATATACTTAATAGTGGAAGTCTTAATTGGTCCCTAAAATTTCGGTTCAAAAAGCATCGCAATATTACAGTTGTTGGTTTATTTGGCAAGTTTTCACACTATTCCTATAACAATTTGTGCATCCTATGAAGCATGCACTTCTGCTTTTTAAACCTCTGTTCTAAAGTTGCGTTTATTTTGCTATTAGCTACACGTAGGAAATACTTACGATGATATCTCTATCCTAGAATCCCACAGAGATTGTTTCACACATTTTCTTTTTTGTATAGCTATCAGTGAATATTTGCTAAAACTTTCTGGTCGATAGTGTGCTACCCACACCTTGACGCTTCAGTCTGTTTAATTAACGTTGATTGATGAGAGGTCGTTTTGGTTGTTTTATTTTGAATGCTTTCTCTGACCTCTCTCGGACTTGTAACACTGTCTTATTAACCCGTCTTTCTGAAGCAATGTTCTCTTTACTTGGGCCATACTATTTCGAAGTTTGTTAAAAGATGATGGTCATGAACCGAGAGCGCGATTAGTTATTCTGATCACTATAAAAATGTGCCTAATACACTAAGCGATGTTGGTGAATGAGCTTCTAACTATATGAGCACGTTAAGTAAAGTACAGATTTGGACTGATCTGAGTTGACTTGACATCACTATCATGTTGCTTTCAAACAAGTTTATTTTCTAGAGGTTTTAGCTTAAGGGAAACAAAGATTTGTTGCAATAGACAAAGTTATAAGACTTTCGTATATCTGCAAATTCAACCAGATGGTTGTTTAGGTTTGATAATTAAGTCAACCCTTCATGTTTTACGGTGCAAAAACGATAAGTAGTTTACCTTTAAATGCAGTCCGAACACACTTCGCAGTTAAGATGTTCTTTATTCTTTGTAACTAATCAGGAACATATTATTACCTGGACTTGCGCGCAAGTGTTTGCAGATGACGACTTATTTGTAACGCTCAAGTGACTATATTTACTGTTTGGTTACTAAACGTTTATATACCGGTTCTAACAAAAAACCACATTAATTTCTTTTATATCACCCCAACTAGTAAAACGAAGTGGTTAAACTTTCGTTACTTCACACAGAATGATTTAGTCTATGGGAATAATACGTGTAATATTTTTATATTTTCAAGAAAATAGTCTCTTCTCAGGAAATCGTTAAACCATTTCTTATGCATAGACATTTTTAGGGCTATACTGTGATATCCTCGTTAACAAAGCTTTCGCAACAGGTTGCTATTTTAATCTCCCATCTGGAATTACAGCAGACAAATCCATCATTGACAGAAACAATTCATAAGAAAATGACTCTTGAACTTGTGTGTCTATTTTCATTTAAAACTACAATCACGCCAGTTTGTGATTAGTTAAAAAGAAACTACTCTATTGTGTATTTTTTGTTGTTTCAACGTTTCAACTACATGTGGAATGCCTAAACTCCACGTTTGCTTCAAGTTCCAACAAGCGCACTTCATTAATAATCTATCTGGTCAAAATCACAGAGAAACATGTTTTGTGATTAATTGAAATCCAAATACTTTCGCACTTTCCACACACTCACTTTCATTCCTAAATCATGTATTCAGTGAGATATTAGTGTGGACGTAGATAACGACTAGCTGGATAAATAGAACTACTGATGAAATTGCCAAAAGTATATCACTGTAAAGTCAAATTTGAAGTAGCCATGAATTTATTCAATTTAGCACGTATGACTCACCGCCATCGAGCGCCATTACAAAAGCTAACAGGTTAGCGTTATATTAAGCGTCTGAATCCTTTTTTATTTGATATGTATTGCAACAATAGCAACAGGTGGGTGATAATCATCAACTTGTGCTTCCTATTCTAGCACATTCAAACACTTCAAAAACCAACTAATTCTTTCTAAATTACTTGCTGTTGTGAAACACAGCGAAGTACTTATTTAGGTAAAATTTATAAAACAGCGTTCTGAGGTCCCTTACTAAAGGAAACAGTGCGAATATAAGCTGTTTGTTTTTATCCGTCTATAAACGAATGAGAGGAGATTAAACTAGAAGCTGGCAGCAGCAGATCTGTAAATTAAATAATTTACACTAATGTAGTTGTAAACTGGTAATAAGAGACATCTGATTACCAAATAATTCTTCAAATAAACTGTTGAAACAAATTCTTTGTCTCATGTATGCTTCATGTTGCACAGAAGGCTAAATGAGCACTGTCACTTCGGGAGGCAATGGTTTCTTTCTGTCAATGGAGGTTTAAGTGTTTTTAGGTGCAAGGTGCACTAGTTTGGATATTAATGAGGATGGTGACCAGACTGTAAAATTGAAACATTGAAACTTTGCTCCTCCTAAATTGCGTGCGAATGGATTTCCAAAATTGGCTTGTATGACACCTAAAGTTGGCAAGTTTCTTAAATTAGATCATATGTTTCAAAGACCGACCACGTAACCGGTCCAAAAATGAGCTGGTCGAAAATTCGTTTATTCAGACAACTCTCATTCACAGAAGCGGCTATCTGAAGAAACGCCAGTCCTGAGCAGTGCATAGATGATGTTGTTACCTGCTTATATTTATGTATATATATGGATGAGCCAATAATTACATGTACAATTTTACAGTGAGCAATAATGACCGTAATCTCTACTTCGTTGTTGATGGCATTGTTGTTGGCATTCATCGGTTTGGTGCAAACAACTGATGACCTGCCTGGTGAGCTCAACGTTGTAGACAACCAGTATGCATTTTTATGTGAAGTTTGGGCTTTCATATCTATTCACCCTACATTCTCGATAACAGGTTAATATACTAGGATAATTATACAATAACAAGCCAGTGCAATCCAGTGAATACAATCAGTTATCTAGTATATGGAGATGGAAGTAGACTGACCAGTATTTCTCCACAAGGCTGTCATACTCTCTAGGCTTTGTTCATTCTCCACTGCATGTGTATCATTTTACGTCACACTTCTGTTATCCAAAAATGTGACATAACTAATCGGCATGGTTACCAGGAGTCATGGCTACTGCATTCAACCTTGATAGTCCACAATATTCAATTCATTCAATTTGATTCACCAAGTTGACACTGCTTATTCTGCTACCAATAGACTGAAACATTAGATGATTATTTTCATATGTTACAGTCAGTGAAATTCACGTGGATACAAACACCGGGTCGGAAAGTTTGGTGCCTCACTGTCTTCATGTACATAATATAAGCCACTTTAAAAATAGGATCCTGCACAGAAATGTCAAAAACCTACTAATCTGCATAAACCTGAATTAAAGATGCAACCTATGTTCATTTGGTTAAATGAAAACAATTTTTAACCTAACTGATGCGTCCTCATTAACAAACTATCGATTGAATTGAACAGGGCGAATTTGATTGTTCTTCTTTAATAATGATTGCGAATCTGAACACAAACGTTTGCGGTCAAGCGTGAGGGTGATGCCCACAGTGAGGTTATCGGCGTTGTAACTAAAACGCTGGTCTCACAAGCTTCAGAGCAGAAGTGCAAATTCCAGTCCGGAAGAGGATATGTACTATTGATGAACTCACATGATGGCAGAACTTGAGTCTAGTGCCTCCTTTTGAAGTAGGCTGGCCGTAAAAGTATCTGAATGCAAAGGCTGCTTTCACTTGTGGGTAGTGTTAAATTCAAAATTCTGTTGAAAACCCTAAATCTCTTTATACTGCTATTTGTTAGAGATAAGTTTTCGGCATTATTGTTTCCCTCTCTCCTATTTCAGAAAGGTGTACTTTGCCAATTAACGCTGGAATTTGCCGCAGCAACTTTCTAGTGTATGCATACGACGTTGAGAAACAAAAATGCGTCTATTTCATCTATACCGGATGTGGTGGCAATGGAAATCGGTTCAGAAATAAGGTCGAATGCAAACGATTCTGCCAACCGCCGGTGCTCGGTTAAGAACGCATTTTGTTCTCTTTGAAATTTGAAATGACCTAAATAACATTTTGCACCAACCTACTTCCGCTTTTCAATTCTGTCTAGCTTGTCGTGATTCAAATCACTAAACGTATCGGAGACAGAGTTTATTGTGTTATCAGAATGTGAGAATAATTTAATATAGGAAAGAGGTTTACACCGTGTCGTTGTGTTGATGCAAGAAGACATGCCATACTGGGTGCAAACATTTTCACAAATATTATGCGTTTATAGTTATAAATATAGGTTATAATGCGAGCGATTTTTAAGCTTCGGGCTTGTGCCGAACAAATAAACAATACAACACTTCAGTCAATCGGTTATTTGGGAATCCAGGTGATATCTTGCTCATAGACACTTTCGATATACATTTTAAAGAGCGTCAAGATGTTAGAATAAACATGCGGGATTACTGCTATCAGCTGTTGACCGGATAAGCTGATGGATTGCTGTGATGTGAACTAGGACTAGATTTTAGCTGCAGGTATAAGAGTAATCTTTTTACTCAGACTCAACAATAGTTAGCTAGCATAAAAAAAGGCATTTACAAGTCGCTTTTGTTTCGCATATTGCGGTTTTCCTCTATTGTTAGAATAACATATTTTATCGTTGAGTTAAGACAATGTACTATTTTTACACTGCCACTTTTGTGGATCCATAATGTTATCTGGATTCGCATCGTCTGTTCTAAATATGATATCGGGATATTTGGTGTCAATCTGTTCTGCCAACTTACTCACGATCAGTCACACTCTTGCAAAACTTAAGAATGAATGAATGAATGATAATACAGAAACATAACCAGGAAAATCTGTGGATGAAAGACAACGTGATCAACTACTGAACGGGTTATAGAAACGCCATTGTCACAAAGAGTTCAAGAAGTCTCAGCTTTGAAAACAGTAGATAAATCTGAAGTCTGCGCAATGGAAATGACTTCGGGATTTCTCAATGAGGGAGGTTTCATCCCAGAACATGACACTTAAGTATACTTCAGAAAATTAAAACCCCGGATCACGCGTGTGAGTCTCTTTAATTAGTGTGAACAGTTTGTTGTATAAAGTGGATGCCAACATTAGGTATACAACATCAGTAAGCGATAAAATGAACTCAAAATTGAACAGTAAACAACAGCTAACGCCACTCATCTCGCAGGTTCATGGAGACAATGAACTGTGTTGTCATTTATGTACTGTTTGTCGAACTGCAAAAACCATGTTGATTAGGTCTGGTAAATCGTCGACCATCGATTATTTCTATAGACCCTCTGAAAAATCAATGGCGATTGTGATGAATAGCCCAAGCGGAAGTGACCAGTAAAAATCTAATTTCAATTCATTACTGTGGATTGGCTGGAAATAAAAAACTTAAAAAATAAACATGACAAAATTTAGTAACTTCAAGACCAATGGACCTGCAATGAGTAACAGAACACAGTGAGCCCAAGCCAAGGTGTACACATGGAAACCGATGTTTAGACAATTAGGACAAATTAATAAAACTCATAAAGTGGATTGAAATGGGAGACAATACATTGTGATTCACGTCAGTCGATGCAAAATACGGAGATTTCTGATAAACAGTAGTGTTTGTAAGTTAGTGCTTTTACATGATTTAAAGAGCTGAATTTAATAGTTGTCAAAGTTTCCCATAATTCTTTGTAAAATAACGTGTTATATCAATGAGAAGAGATTCAATACCGGCAATAGATTTGTTCATTTATACGCCATACGCGAAATATAAAACGCGCACACTAATGTGAACATCAATCTTTATGGTCAACCTACCGCCTTCCATTCATTACCCGGTGAATCTGCACGAAGTGGAACCTAAGTGCCAGCAAGCAACAGGCAAATCATCTGAGTGAAAACTTCTTCACATTGTATTCAGTTTTCTGTGCTAAAAGGAACGAAGACAAACGCTAAAATTACCACCATCAGTACAAATTTGTATCATGCTACTGCTCAAAAGTGAAAGTGGGAATGTCAAGCCCATGGGGTTCACCGAATAGGTGGATGTATATCCGATTGTGTAGATAACGATCACAGCCCCTTAGTTCTGCACTTCATCATGTTAATTACCGTACCTATAGGTAAGGTTGATCATCTCTTTTGAGGAAGGCCACCCCCAGACGGTTGAAACCTAGTGTATTACAACCGATAACATTGTGTCGTTCTAAGTCTATTTAATGATAACCTCTTGTTTAACCAACCATCTAACCGAGATGATTTACAAAGTCCATTTGATACACCACATTTGCCACCTAGCTTTATAAGCAATTGCTCATTAGTCCACGGGATCAGTGGTCAATCAAGACTTAACAGTTGAGGCTTTCACTCTATCAATCGAGGACCTGTACAATAAGCAGACACTTTAAATTGACATTACAGATTTCCACAACCTAACGTCAGGAGGCGATTCCAGCAGATAACTGAAGCAACGCACATGATATACTGAGAACTGCAGCTCATCACAATCGGGCTTGAAACTAACCAACAAGAAATTTTTCTATAAACGGTGCTGGGATTATTTCTGAAAAATCTGCCATCTTCGTACTATTTAACTTCCAATGTTTTTCAGAAACACGAACGGTAATTGGCGCAGTGGTTATTGTAAAACTTTGTCCACGTCGCTACGGTTATTCTGACTATGAGCTTTAATTGGAAGATTCAGCAAGTTAGATTGCATGCATTTCAAATCTAATTTGCACAAGTAGCACTGCTATGCAGGTGAAAGACAATTGTGTTCGGAATGGTCTGTATGGCGGTCTACATAAAAAGCTTTTTATAATCGCCGTAGATGCTTTTAAACGCAAGCAAGTAAACAGCCGTAACAATAACGATACAGTTATATCTGTGGACTGTCTGAGACGATTGTGAATTTTGTCAGAATCAGTTGGATTCAAGAGCACAGCTGACGCATTTTGTGAGTAGAATAAATTCGTAAGTTCAACGTTTTGAAAGATAACAGTGCTCGTTCAAAACACTCAGGTTGGAAGAATAGTAACCAGATATTTCCCAAAATCACAAGTTGATGGTATGCTCAAATGTTGTGCCTCGTGGATGACCTAACAATAAAATCGGTGAGCTAGTGACCGTTGAAGGAAGGAAACGCCATGATTTACTTTTGGTCACAAATGAAACCAAACAACCACTTAAAGACTTTAGTATATATATATATTCGGAGTTGATTGAAGCAAAACAATTTCTGACGCATCATTTTGGATGATCACAGTGATTCTACCATTCTGACCAGTTTTAATAATCCTAAAAGTATGGTAGAGAAAACGGATTTGGGCAATTAAATAAACATGGAATGACGCCGTAAACCCAAGAAGTAGGGTCGGCATTTTGTTTAACAGGACAACCATGAACGTCTTCTGATCATAGTTTGTTGCTTCAGACAGACAAGGCATCAAAGAAGTCTTCTAAACAGGCAAGCTTCTGCTTTTTATCATACAAGTAAATCTAGCTGGACTGTATGCTCAAAGTCTAGCATACGATTCCTAATAGTGCTACGGTGAAAACGGTGTTGCTGACAAACTAAAAATCTCGAATTGCCGATCTGTTTGATTGTAACCTTCTGAGTCGCAGAATGTAGTTAAGTAGCTTGTGAAATTTTTGAACCAAATAGTTCAATTATGTCTTTGCTAGCTTGTCTCAATCATTAAATATTCGGCATAAACGTGTATGCACATCTGGTTTACAGTCGTTATATAGAAGTGTTTTCCGTGATGCACGTAGCGGATTTTCGCTTTGTTGCATGATAAAACACTATCTAGAATTTGTAATGCCTGATAGTAGGTAAGAAGAACAATTCCTACTCTTAACCAAAAACATTAGCTTTGAACACCAAATTTCATTTTACACACACAGATGGGTTGGCTGTTGCCAGCCCGCTCAGGTTCATCCTTGCGGACATTCTCGTAATCATTTGAAAAACAGGTAACAGAACAGTTATCTCTGGTTCAACTTCACAGAAGATATGTTGATAATATTCGTGTCATCGCAGACTATCAACAACAAGCACGTAACGTGATTCTTCAAGTAAAATCTTTGCACCCAAACATGCGTCATAGTATGAAACGCGAGAATCAAAACTGTTTACCATTTCCCGATATGTGAATTAGGATAAGTAGGAATAAGCCAATTCACCGAGTTTGCCATCAAAAGAAAACTTCGACAGGCGGGTATCCAAACTGTGAAAGTTATGTGCCTTGCTTCTATAAACGAAGTTTAATACGTATGTTGTTATAATTGGACCAAACATATTGATACTGAAAAAAATATCTCAAGAGGCCACAACCTCTGTACATACTATCTTGCAGCTAAACATTTATCCTAAACCGTCCATCACCGATTCCAAACGACACCATGACATGAGTACTTGACCTGATGTAGTGTCAAATAAACTGATAATCCCTCGCCTTCCATATAAGGGCGATGCTGCATGCCAACCATTCCAACAGCCTTTAGTTGAATTCACCGTGTGGACATACAGTGTAGTTTTCATAGCAAACCGTGTTCAGAACATTTCGGATTCCAACACTGCGTGAAACAAATGATATTGGAGTCAACCAAATCTGCCGTTGTCTGTGAATATCAGTCAACCATGCTCACTTGGTTCCATGAGGACAATAACTTCACCACATCTCAGAAGTCTTGATCACGAGGTTATCGACTGGATAGAACAAAGTGATTCTGTTCGTTCTCCTTTCGAAATCATCGGACAAGCTGAACACTATTCATACAAGGTTGTGGCTGAGCGTTTGGACTTGATTATTCGGTCATGCCTTTTGTGAGACTGCTGGCGTTGTGGTTAACACGCTAGTCTCACAAGCACGAAGGTTAATGTGCAACCTTCGATCCGGACAAAGATATGCTTAACTGATGAGCTCCAATAAGAGCAAAACTCAAGTTTAGTGCTTCCTTTCGAAGTGGGCTAGCCGCAAGGCTTATCTGAATGCGATCAAATTTGAGTGTTCAATTTTGAGATATCATTATTGATGGAGGACATCCTAGTTATGCAGGACTAAACGCCAGTTACTAACCAGATTCATGGAACATACTCAAAAGTTGGTTCAAATACAAGCTAAACAAACAGGTGACTTTATAGCTTCCCACAGATACAGAAAACTGGCATCGTCTAGTACATGCCATATTCTAATGACGTAACTCCTATGCTATCCAACAGTGGCACTTCACAATATGTACGCAATCTTATGTAGATAAACACTGCTGAACATGTTGCCTTCAAACGATTTAAATCTATGCTACGTTAAGAAAAACACGTTTGTAAAGGTGGTCTTACGATGGTCATTACGATGCTTGTGAACTCTTGTATTTGGTGTTTGTTTACTGTTCCATTTAATTTCTCATTTTATGTACAAACGGTTAGCTGTATCTATTCATAGAGATGTGGTGGAATACGTTCGGACATGAGTCATGTAGTATCAACCATAATATCCTCTTCATTCAAATTTCACGGAGAAACAATGCTTCAAGATAGACATCCCGCTGTATGATGACTAAACACCTACCGCAACTTGATCACAAGGTGTTTGCTACATACTGGGCATACGATCCAGTTGAATTCATTTCACCGAATTGTACTGTAGAGTCACAAGCGTTCATACTACAACGCCGTTGCCTAATCCATTTCCGAACTACGATCCATACTTGTGGGCTTTGTTTTTGGCAAACTTGCATTTGTACGACTGTATTTCAGTTGAGTAACATGTCATAAACTTTGTGGCCGTCAAATTTTTCTTAGCCAGCACTATTCCTCTCGTTTAAGTTCACTACAAGCTTCACATGACTACTGCACTCTGCGTAAAGCAGCGTAAAAACTGAGATTATTGAGCAAATATGGCAAAAACAGTTACAATCATGACAAGGTTTGCATACTACTTACGTCTGTTTATTTTTCTAATTGACTGACTATATCAAAGATCAAATGGTCAACTCACGAACTTGCTTAAAGCTAACACTCATTTTAATTTTGAGTTTACTGAACAAGCTAGTGGTTGAAATATTGTCCAAGGTAGGTAGGTTAATTTGAATAAAAACTTATTTTTTGTAACTATGGCAGTTTGTAGTTCACATAAATTGTTGTTATGACAACAGATGTTTGGAATGATTTTCAAACTGCAAACATGCGTTTAGTAAGAAAGCTCACAATGTCTGTCTGGACGACATTGGTTTGGAGTGAGTTAAATCGTGGGATCAACTGTTTATTTCTTCTTTATTTCATTATTCTGATCTTTGTTTTCTTTTTTGTAGCTATCTAATCTGTTTATTAATCCGTCGATCTAGATCCTCTTGCTGATACTTCTTTGATGTTGAATTCGAAGTGAGCAATATGAGAAAATTAACTATATGATAACTACCCACAATCGGCTTGTGTTTTGAAGAAATTGCTTAAATTTATTTTTCAGAACGATTCACAATTTTTGAATAGTTAATCAGCTATTTGCAAGCGCTTATTTTCAGGTTAGTGCTTCTGGCCCAAATTACATTTCAGAAGGTATCTATTGTGTTCTTTGTCATACTGTTTGAGATTAGGATTTCAGAAATGCTTGTGGATTGCATGTGATCTCAGAAAAATAGAAACAAGAAAATTGCGAACCACGAAATTTTATATTTTTCTTTCGGATTTCATTTGATTTGTGTTTGCTTTTATACCACGCATTTTATAAATTGAGTCGAAATGTATTGTCAGTATCCGCGAAATTCTTCACATGTATCTATTTCAATGCCGGTGAAACGTGATGGATAAACATTGAATGCGTGTTGCGATCGCAAACTTGTACAACATTTGTTTATCGCAAAGTAATAACAGTAATGCTGACCAAAAATCTGTCCTTATGTTAATAGGAGAGAAAATCTGGACAAAGTTGTTGCAGTTGAAAACATCATGAACTTATTTTGATAAGCATTTACTACACTGTGATGGTATAGCACTAAAGGAGGAATAAAATATTAATAGATTAGTTGATGTAAACAACTTTAAATGTTGTCAAAGCTGTACACGTTTAGATTCTGCTTGACAGTTTGTCCATTTCGTTAATTGCAATGCGTAGCCAATAATGGTTTTGTATTTATAATTAACTACACTTGAGACCTGTGTATCCCAAGTCACCGCTACCCCTATAATATTGTTAATGTGCTACAATATACTGGGACGCTATGGATCCACAGCGCTCTATGAAATTCCCTACAAATTACAAATCTTTAGCAGTATTCAAAAGTCTGTGCTTCTTAATTATATAGTAATCGCTGAAAAAACATACTAAAAAACATAGAAGATTACAGTTTTTTGGTATTTGGGTAGTTATTCCGTTTTCACTTAATAAACGTTCTTTCAGTGCACAATCCTGATGATTGGCCCATTTAACTGTTTTTGTCTATCGTGTTTCCATTTTTCTCAAAAGGTCGAGTCTTTGATTTGAATAGCACACTCCAATTAATTTGTTCACACTGACGTCACAATTATACATATCCAACAAGCTTTTATCCGAATTGTTGTTTTAATGCACCTTTTCTGCATAACACTTCTGCTGTTTATTCGTATGAAATCCAAAAGTAACAAGTATACTAGAATTGGTTTAACATAATCGTTTGAGTGTTTTACTACTGTGGATTCCAACTCAGATAGTTTGTGGCCAACAACGAAGAAGATAACTTTTTATGCATTAACAAATGTTTCGGTCTAACAAAATTGCAAACGCACTTCTATTTCTCAGTTGCCCTACGCTGTAACATATGCACGTCAAAGGAAACCAGCCTGACCAACAATATCTTTGGAAAATAACAGCTGTATGATGGAGCACGCTCTAAAATATTTGTTCGTTGAATTCTCTAGGAAATGCATCAGTGATTTTATAGATTAACAAACAAGTTCAGTAGCTAATGAAGTCGTGAAAAGTATTTAGTATATTGGGATTATTCGTACTCAGTTAGATGAGCAGAATTCTTATCCAACCCAGCAGAACTGCACTTAATTTGAGCAGTACATACCTATGACGTCCTGAACAGACATCATCCGTTCTGCATTGTTTACTCTTTGTAAGTTTACCTGGATCTTAATACTCACCGTGACTAAAAACGCACTTCTCTTTGTTTTTGTCAAAATTTCCCATTGATGTTATCCTCAAGTTAAACGGAT
>JTDE01002394.1:16598-68073 GCA_014338405.1 Paragonimus skrjabini miyazakii
CATTCGCAGAGACTTTGGCTAAACTTATATTACCTGCAAGTTGTATTGTGTTCTGTGAACAAACAATGAGCTTTGTGGAAGTGCTTTGACCAGAATGGACGCCTGAACTATAGAATTGTTTATTACAAGTTACACATAGACATCAACAAATGTAAGCACTATTTTACTCAGCCGATCTATCTCACACTCGTTGCCAGTTGTGTTGCAGGAGTTTACTTTCTGATACATCATAAAAATTACTCTAAAATTTGCTGCTCACAGTTTTGGACATTTTAAAGTTGACGTCCGTTACAATTTTAAACATGCAATTCGTTCCCTTTGATTGTAGTCATACTACACACAAGATTCTCACTGAACTCTTCAAAGCGGATTAAACGGGGATTAGCAATAAGGCAACCTCTTGACATTAAGTTAACACCAAAATTTACATTAAATATGAACAACCAAAACTAATGGGAAAATTGTGACGTATGTTTTTAAAATTGATCAAGTTATGTGACAACCTTCCGGGACGTGGGAAAATTTATGAAATGATTGCAATAAATTGTCACATGCCTTTTTACACAGGTTTTTTTCCAGTCAGTGCAAAAGTTAGGTGATACTCAATTTGAGGACATGATGTTCGTGCAGTTGTGAGGTATGATTGATTGGATAGACGTAGAAACAATGTAACCAGGTATTTCTGACTGAAGCAATAACGAAGCAAGCTACAAGCTTAGTTTTCTTGTGCAAAATAATACGTATACAACTCAAGTTTCACCGTCAGAATCAATACGAAGGCCGCCGGATAAACAACAGAGTTGTACTCAGTGTAGCCGTGCTCAAGTGGGGCAGTCCAGTTAACAATTAATCCCAGGTTCATGATATACAAAATTATTGTTTACATGGTTAATCGAAAACAACGCATCACCTGTATCCCTATAACAATAGTGAAAAAGGGGGAAAATTGTTAAAAATATTTTGACAATTAATGATGGAATACTAGATCAGTCACCACTCGATAACCAAATTTCTTAGTGTGCTAACGAGGAGTGCATCGATTCAGACCATTCAAATACTTGAAGCTTAGATGATAAGCCGATTAATACAAACTCTGTTCAGTACAAAGGTGTGTTAATGTATTTCCAGAATTTGAGATTGTAACACATAGTTGACAGGTTGGTCAAATAAGGTTACTTATCTCATACGAGCAATAGTGAGAGCTCGATCCAAAAGTAGTTTGGCAAAATATTCGTGCAGTTGGACAATCATCATAAGAGCAAGTAAAAACTGCTTGATCCTTCGGTATTCAAGACATTGTTGGTATAGATCTATATATATAAATATCAGTGTATGTTTCATTGTGTACGGAAAAATAATGAGCCACTTCAAGACGGTCTTGATATCATTGTTGCTGGCATTCGTGGGTTTGGTGCAGACAACTGGTGACCTGCCTGGTGAGCTCAACACTATATACAATGTATGCGTGACTTTCTGTG
Organism: Paragonimus skrjabini miyazakii; assembly: GCA_014338405.1. Classification (NCBI taxonomy): domain Eukaryota; kingdom Metazoa; phylum Platyhelminthes; class Trematoda; order Plagiorchiida; family Troglotrematidae; genus Paragonimus; species Paragonimus skrjabini miyazakii. The sequence goes on from JTDE01002394.1 coordinate 18,077, forward strand.
CGCGTTCTTATTTGAAGTTTACTTTATCATATCTATTCATTGTATATTTGCAACAACAGGCTAAACTATCCGGGCTATTAAACGTAACCGAGCCAACATAATCTAGTGAATCCAAACAGTTATCTAAAATATGAGGGTGTAACCAGACTGACCAGAATGACTACACACTGCATGTGTATTATTTTACTTCACACTTCTCTCATCCACAAGTATGACATACCTAGTCGACGTACTAACTCGGCGTCGTGGTTATTGCATTCGACTCTGATACTCCACAAAATGAGTAAGGCTAAATTTAATTCGATTAATTAAGTTGACACCCTGCCTATTCTGCCACCGATAGAATGTTATGATCAGTAGAATTCAAGTGAGTACAAACACCAGGTTCGAATGTTTGATGCCTCACTGTGTTCATCCACGCAGCAGTAACCATGTTCTTAGTGGAATTTTTTTGATCAGTGTCGCAAGCCTATCAAATCTCAAAAGATGTATTTTCTTCTCGAAATATTTTACAAATCACTCTGTTTACTACTTGGCTGTCAGCACCATAATGTTCCTTTCTTCTATTTCAGAAAGATGCACTATGCCAATTAATATTGGAATTTGTCACAGTAATTTTCTGGTGTATGCATACGACGTTGCGAAACAAAAATGCGTCGATTTCGTTTATACCGGATGTGGTGGCAATGGAAATCGTTTCAGAAATAAGGTTGAATGTAGACGTTTCTGCCAACCACCGGTGCTCGGTTGAAAATGCATTGTGACATTAAAAAATAAGAAAATAAACATTCTGCTTCAAATCCCGCTTGTGTTTTGTTTCCGTCCTGTCGACCTTGTTGTGATTTCAGTTTCTAAATACGTCCGTGAATGGCTTGATTGTGGTGTCGGAGTGTAAAGCTAACTAAACACGGGGTTGAGTTTCGCAGACATCCAATTCGAGATTTTTGCTGATTTTCATTCGACTGAACATTGATTAGGCCCTCGTTTTTATGTTTGATCTGTCTAGGCTAAAGTCACCATGGAGTCATTCAGTCATTTGATCAAATGCAAGTCACTCTGACTAATGTGCATACAGGTCCTGTAGATGTTCTAGGGTAAAATAACACCAGTAAATTCGGGAAAGTTGTGTTGATGTCATTCACTATTTTGTTTTTTGATCAACCTTGATCTGTGTTACCAACTGTTGACTGAACAAGCATATACTTCCTCCAAGTTTGCTCACCGTATTATGCTACGTTTGCCTATTGAAATGCGTCATTTATTTGCAGTGTCATTTTAGCAATGGGTCAGGCACGTATTCGTGCATGGTTTCCTGTAGATACAGACACCCTGATCTCAGTTGGGCTCACGGGCAAACAGTTCATACGCGAAATGCAAGATAATACTGTTCAGCATATACCTGTAGATTGTTGCTGATTTCTGCTCCTCTTTTGAGAACACATTTGTCACTATGATGCTTACTGGGTGCATTATTTTCATACCACCCATTTTGAGTAGGGTATCGAGATATTCGGTGACAGTCTGTTGGTAAATTAATCAAGGTCAGCCGCGTGACTTCAAAACTTGAGAATGAATCTGAGATATAAAAACATGATAAGGATAAGCTCCGGAAGAAAAATTACATTGCCAGTTGTTAGTTGAGCTTAAAAATTCGGTGACCTCAAAGCGGTCAAGACATTGCGACCTTGAAAATGCTGTCAGTCGTGAAATAGTAAACTTGAATTGTATTCAACAAATCTGGCTTTCTTGAAGTGGTAAAACTCTGCAAAGTTGCCACTATCCAAGTATTTGTTTTGAGGCATGACACATTGCTCGTGACCAACAGTTTGATTTGTTAATTAGCAGTGTGAACACAATGCTAGGATCCCATACATTGGCTCATGTGTCTTTCAAAGGTTTTCGTCCACCGACGACGCTCAATTTTTCTTCATCAAAACTCTTCAGTTTTGTAGATCAGCATCAATCTGTCTTACTGCGTTATGGACTCAGTATATTGAACCCACCCAACGACCTATATACTTTACTAATCGTGGTCGGAGTATGTGGACTACATCAACATCAAGAGGGTAAGTTTTACCTATCAGGTGCGTCATGACAAGTAGAAAAAGACTAGAGCCAGATGCCCATCAAATGGTGGTTTGGGAAACAAACACAAGAGATCTCTCGTCGCTTACTTAAGAATGTTTCTTTACCTGGGGTTTACAGATAGTTCTACCCAACCCAAATGAAAAGCAGAAATGTGTCATTTATTGGTAGTACAAAAAAATCTTAAGACTTAAGTGAGAATCAGTTATGAATAATATAGAGTTCGGCTGAAATCAAAACGATACCAGAAACAGTATGATCAAACTTGGCGAGCACACCAGCAGGGGTGCTGCAAAGCCATGGTTCGAGTCAAAACTTTAACATTTGATTACAGCTATTCACTCAATCTACTGTATTTTATAGGATTCAATTAATGTCTGTCACGTTAAATAGCAGGTTAGACGAGTAGTCAACTTCAGCTGTGAAATTAGTGAACTGTCGAAGTAATTCCTTAGCTCAACTGGCAGAGCACATGCCACATTCAACCATGGTGCCCCTGTCACTGTTTCAAATCCAGCCGATTATAAGATTTGATAGAGACTGACAGTCTTTTGCTTTTGACACCCGATATCTTACTATATTGCTGAGGATATTCATGCCAAGCACCGATAGAAAACGGTTAAACAGAATATGATAGCAAAGAAGACAGAGACGACCAAAGTAGATATATAGCTCAAGCCTTACACGTTTGAAATATCAAATGTATATATCAAACTCCGATCAACATTGTTTCGCCCAACAACAACAGTCACGTTTTCTTGTTGCAGAAATCATTTCCGAACATAATTGGGCTAATACTTAGTTGTGCCGTTTGAATTTGGCTACCGGAAATGTTTGTCAGGTATTTCGACTCATTGTCTTTTGGCATGGAAGTTTGTATAATCAGTCAACCATATAAAAGTTACTCGGTTCTGTTCTTGCGGATCTCGCTACTGATGCAAAAATTTCAGACTAAATATGTGAACTGGTAACTATCTTTCACTTGCTTTCAGACAAGTTTCAAATAATGGTTCAGGTTTTTCCCAAGAATCTTTGTCCAACAAACCATTCTAGTCTCCAAGGTTGATGTTGGGTAAATGAGCTGCTTCTATCCAATAAAACCGTCGTTTTTTAATTGATGGCTTATTATTTCCTTGCAAGCATGATTGAATCTTACCTCATTGCAAGCAAATAAACCTAGCCAGGTCGCACGTAAGACTGTCGACTGGAGTGATCGACTACGTTAAAAGTTGTCTACAAGTTGTTTCATGCTGAACTTGCCACTAAGCTTGCCTACAAGCAACCTTACATAAAAGATTTCATCAAATAGTTCATCTCCGGGGCACATCCGTGCAGCTGGGATCAATTATGTTTATGTACAGTTTCATAAAATATAAAAGTAATTGGTCACCGTAAAACGTTGTTTTCCGAAGAAAAAAATTTGAAAACGTCAAACAGCAGAAGGTGAAATATTCCGCGCAATGATATTTTGATCACACATTATTGGTTGTTTCCCGAATTATATAATAAATATTTGGGACAAGCAGTAATACACAGTTAATCTTGTTAAAGAAGTGATCATAGCAGAAATAGCCCAATGCAACTGAAGTGTGTCCGTCGATAAGGAACACAAATATAGTTTGCTGCTCATCAAAAACTGTAGAAATTCTGCAAGAAGAAAACGGTGTAGTTGAAAAATGCATACAAGTCAAATAGAATGGGTTAGATACATTTGAAGAATCCCCACGAGGCAAAGAAAAGTTTCGTTAATGAACAATGAACAAAACTCGCCGATTATCAGAACCTGTAAACAACAAACCATTCTGACACTGCCGGCTTGTTAAGTTGTAGGAAAATGAACTGGAGACATATAGTAACTGTCGCATTCTTCCCAATTCTGCAAAAGTTTGACCACCAGTTGTTTCTGAGTGCATATGTCTTCGGATTTTGCCTGCATATGAAGAGTATTTCTGGGATTATGAGCGCCTCTTCCAAACTAGGTTTCCCAAACAGTTCACTGTCGCTGGTTCGAATCCAGCCGAAGCCTTGACTTTTCACAGTTGGGTCTCATCTAAATTCATAAATCTGCCACACTACTTATTAGTAATACAAATTCTATGCTCAACAGTGGCGTCGGTGGATTCCAGCGTGAACTGTTTGAGAAATCCTGCCGGGGCAGTCGATCCCCTGGATCATTTGGTGGATTCCATATGAGACAGTGGGACGGGTGGGTAACCGAGTCCAAATGTGAAATTTCCGAGCTCCTGGCGTGGCTTCGTAGCTCAGCTGGTAGAGCCCTTGCCGCGTTGAGGCATGGTGTGTCTGTCGCTGGTTCGAATCCAGCCGAAGCCCTGACTTTTCACAGTTGGGTCTCATGTAAATTCATAAATCTGCCACACTACTTATTAGTAATTAAACATGAAATTTTACAGAGGGTGGATAAAAAGTCTGTTTTTATCACTGTATCAAATAAAGGCAAAGTTAATAGTGAGATCATCACTCGTTGGGTTTTTAATGCAGCTGGGAGTGTCTATCCTGCAACATGGGTCATCTTATCGTACAATAACTGCTTGGTACTTGTTACACATCTAGGTTCACTTCATCTTTTTGTGTTTAGTCCCTCATTGTCAAGCAGGTCACGTTGGGAGAGCCACAAGGCGCCTATCGGAGAAGATTCATGAACACCTTCCGAAACGGCTTCACAACGGTTAGAGAAAACCCATTTCCACTACGATCGGTCCTTAAGTAATTGACTTTAGCTGTCAAATTTAGCCGAAAGAAAACTTTCAAGTCATCCACAAGATTCGTTAAGCCTGCTCCAGACCTCTTTAGTTGCGACTGCTATCAGTGGCCAAGGCTATTGCCATCAGACTCTACAACCCCTGTCCGTGTGCCCGAAAACAGTTCGTGTTAACCGTACATCTCCCTTGGTCAACTATCCCACAGCCACTTGAAACCTAACCAAGCCTAAATCACTTGACACAGACGAATACATGTCTCACATCAGGTACAAGCGACACTGTCACATGGACTGTGATCCACCCTCAAGCCTATGATTCATTTGACGTTATCATTCTTCAGATACAAATCGCACGTACCCCATATAATTGTAAAAGACCGATGAGAATTACCGAGAGCACCTATGCCCACAATTAACTTCTTATGAATTTTGTGAGAATGTGGAAGTGATTACGTGCATTGTTTATCAGACATTCCAATCTGACAGGAGTTTTATGGCAATGATGGACAAAATCAAACAATGCAAATTTCAACCAAACTGCAACATCTGATGCAATTTCCTCAGGTGATTTGAACTGGTTGTGTAGATATTCAAACTGCGTCTGTATTTTGATTTGTGGTTGAACACTGAAAATCAACCTGACTAACATCATTGCCTTTTGTGTAGTGTTAAGAATATGAACGATATTATTCTTTTTCACTTGTGTCATAGTTGCATGGACAGTCTTCTTGGAAAAATCGTAGAACTTAATATGGCAAAAAAAATGTTACGGGTTGGTGGCTGACACTAAAAGGGATTGGGTACTTGATAACTCGATAATATCTGGGAAAACCGTTTGACTCTGTGTTTTAGTAACTCACTTCTACAATTCTACAATTTTCTTATGTTCCCTGCCAATAATGACGTTTCAGTCTCATCTTGTTGCTTACGCTGTAGCCGCCTGACTGATTGTCTAAAATGTCAATGGGTTATTTCTATCCTGTTAACTTTCGCCACAGTGTAGTTTGTATGTTAGTTTCGTAAAAGTAACCACTGGAGTGCGATTCGAGCTTGACTGAGCAACACATTCTGCCTACTATTAGTGTTCGTTAACAGATTGCCTACAAGTTAGTCAATACCAGCTTAAAACTACTATCAGGAGGCGCAATCCTTTTTAAAGCACCGGTTTTTACTCGTTCACTAATTAAAAAACATTTGCCCACAACTCACTGTTACTCGTTTTACTGTGAAGCGACATTTTTGCTTCATAATTCTGAAACTGGCCAACTTGTCAGTGGAATACACCTGTAATTTGTTTTCCCATTTGATTTCCTAAATTTTCAGGGTTTCTCAATAATTTGTTAAGTGACATTTGTCATCAATGCGCCCCCACAGTATATTAAATTGGGTATAAAATCTTGGCCAAATTGAATAGTTTTGGCTCTGCATAAAGTGTGACAAACAAGATGAAACACCTGGAGTAATTGTGAGGTATTCTTTGAGGACGCTTCTAGCTGGCTGAATTGTTAACGTAGCGATGACCCTTATTTACACATCATTTACTGATTGAGGTACCCACCTACATCAGACCTAAGAACGTTCTGCACGTTGTTTATACAGGGCCGGGCCATAAATGATCACACTTTAGTGAACAAGTCCAATGAACATAAGTTAAAAGTGTCAGTCCAGAACAAGAACAAAAAGAACGATATATCTGACTCATCTCAAATGTTACGTAACAGCCCGTCGCCATTGTGGTGTTGTTGTTTGCAAGTGTTCTGGACACGCAATCTATCATATACTAGTCTAAAATTGACAACACGATAAAGCGGTTGACAAGTTTCGAATATACCTGGTGTTGCGAGCAAAGTGAGTGTAACACACCATCATTCGGTTTGTTGTGCAGCTAATACATCAGGCATTCAGTCTTGCCCAACAATAGTAGTTGTACCAAATTCGGATGAGCAGATAGTTTACTGAGGAAGCATACTCCTTTTCGAAGGACTTGGACGTGTCGTTATTGTGCTTCCAGATATTGGTTTTGTTGGTTGGTTCAGCCGATTTTATAGAACGAGGTCAGTAGAACTCGAGTTCATGCACGCTAGGGGTCCAGTATCTCAGGATTAAAACACAGCGTTACATTTGTCCTTCAATGGTATGTTTGCCAAGAGGAGCGTTGGGAACAGACATCAGGGCGGTGTTCTTCAACAGTCGTATTTCCAACAGGTTCGGTAAATACCGTCTGTTCACTGTGGCTAAAATTTATTGATAATCGGAAGCTATTTGGAATTCAGCTGATGCCTCTTCGAGTTACAGTAACATATTTATCAGTTTATAAAATTCTAAGTTGAAACCGACAATAAAAGTAATTTCAGCCATTACTGAGCCGTCCAGAAGATGAAACATAAAGGAAGTTTTCCTATCGGATAGTTTATTTATATTGAGAAATTAATTTAATGATGGAATAACTGAACGTCTCTTAAAACGCAAGTAATCTCCAATAATAAGTTTGATATTTGTATTCAAAATTATTTTATATTTTTACGAATGCTGCAATGTTCACAGTTGACGCAGGTGCACCTCCAGAAACACTACCAGTTATGTACCTTGATATTGTTTTATACAGAACTGGTAACTAAATATCATTTTTATTAATTTACTGGTTCATATAAATGCACTAACTTTATTGGCTTGACTCACCATAGGCCAGAAGTAGGCGGCGCATTTCAGACTTTCGATTCAAGTGGAAATTATTTCAAATGAAACAGAGCATGACAAATCAGTTTGTTTCGTCTGTTCTTTGTCAGTGCTACAGGGGAGCAAATAGTTGAAACACAGTTAAGGTGCATGACACAATTATAATTCAAAAATAACGCCTAACAGATTTCACCAGTTCCGGGGAATTGTTTTCAAGATAGCTGGTAGAAACGTTTATGCGCATGAGATGAAACTGGAAACTGGATGAAACTGGAAGCAGGCCATTCAAGCTGGTGACAGTCATGTGACATTACAATGACAGCTGCAGCGCGTAAGAAAACAGAAAGTCGCGAGAAGAGTACGATCTAAACAAGCTTTTCAACTAGGATTCTCCTCAAACGAAGGAAGAGTCTGGAAAACGAAAGGCGTAGCAAAGTTTTACGACACAAATAAGTCTTACCGTTTAAACCGTAACTAATTTTGCATAGGCATTTTGCACGATATTCCAATGAACCAATTAGGCCATAAATAAGTAAACCATAAATAAACCATGCGTGATCAACCCTTCTTCGTATGCTCTCAGCTCTATTCTTTGTACTCACTATCAGCAATACAATCTTTTCCATTCATATTTACGCTCTTTCTACCGTTTGAGCTGTCACACCTACAATCCGACTACGACAATCCACCCCTCAAAACCAATGCTTTTCAGAAATCAGTGATTTATATTTTTTACGTTGGCCAGCTCGATAATCAGTGTCTAAATTCTGTACATCTGGGCATCTTTCCTAATCTGAATAATATTTTTTGTCTTGTATTCTCTTTTATCCAAGCACACTACCACAGTTAAGATTGGCAGTAACATGTAACTAACCACTAAGAAACTGGTGAGCCTGATATTCACGATATTTCCCTACCCACTATACACGTTTTTTTCAAATGTCACTAGGAATTGGCAACGTCTTTCATCCGAAAACCTTAAAATTGAACTGTAGGTTTCACTAGTTTAGTTGTCTTAAAAAATAGTCACATCAGTGCAAACCAGCCTGTCGTTCCAGTGAATAAACATCACCTTCGTAGTTTGTAGCACTGAAACTTATTTCCGAATGAGGCAAGCCAAAATTCAAACCGCAAGTTACAGCTCAAGTTCCAACAGATATTGCTCTGGAAACTTCTATTCAAATTCAGCATATATCTAAAGACCCTGCGAGTGATTAGACTGAGGATTCCGGCCCAACTGAATAAATGTGTTGCTGAACAGAATATATTAGAGAGTTTGATAGATTCGTTGCACACGCTGAGTAATGTGGGCTTGTAAATAACCTGCCATGCGACCTTGTAGGAAGGAGCTTAAGTTCGGCCACTCGTCTTCAGGCACGCTGTAGAGTTTACACTAAAAATGAACTTCAATTGATGTACATATCAGCACAATTCTTCTTTAGTAAAGTAACAACGAAGACACTGTAAGTTATGTGAAGATGTCTCACGGCGTACAGAAAAAATAAGAATTCGAAAGAATTACTGGCTAGTAATCGGAGATTTGATTACTTTTAGGTTGGACATCACACATATTTGATCGTAGCCTCTACATTCAGATAGACTTTCCAACCAGTCTTTACCGAACACATGCACTAGGCTCGAGTTTCGCTGCTGTTACAGCCCGTTAGTTGCGCATCTCCTTGCTCCGGCTGTGCCTTCTATTGAGGCAAACGGGCAACTTGATCATTACTCACGATCAAAAGCGGTTGAGCGTACATATATGCTAATTTGGCCTTGCCTAATGTGAAGTCAGTGGCGCAGTGGTCTACACAGTCATATCACAAAAGCGTTGCCAGAGTTCCATTCCAGGCCATGGTAAAGATATACATTACTGAAGAACTCTAACAAGTGCGAAACTCGAGTATATTGCTTCTTTTCGAATGAGGCTGGCTGGAAAGTCTATCTGATTTTTGAGGTTGTGATCTAATATGAGTGACCTTCAGCCTAATATGTGAAATGAATGAAACGACTGCAAGAAGAAGGCGGAAATGGTTCAGTCGTCTGGGGTTCATGCAGACCTCCTACGACACAGAATACAGAAACACGTACATGTGCATAAAAATAAAATTTCCAAAAATTGCATTGGTACTAGCGATAATATTAAGCCACTTAAAAAGCTGTTGGAAAGGAGTGAACTTTGAAGAATATATTCGCACTATAATATATGCTGGTGTGAAATGGGTGGGCCTCCTAATCCTCTCAGCAAAATAATACGTCCTGTTGTTCGTTAGAGTTAATTTACAAAAAAATGATATCCAGGCAATAAGTCTGTCGAACAATCTTCTGAATCTCCTGTAAATGCTACTATAACAATTTACGTGGAAAGGATATATTATTTACACAACAATTGCCGTATTTCTCGATTATAAAGGTGCATTCGATTCAGTGGATCGATCTACACTTTTAGAGTCGCTTAAACGCAGGGGTGTGCCGACCAAGTATGTGAACATACTGTCGGCGCTTTACTCCCATACTTCGGCTCAGGTTAGGGTTTACGGTGAGCTGTCTGATAGCTTCAGCACCAGAAGTGGCGTTCGTCAAGGCTGTCCCCTTTCACCATTTTTGTTTAATTTCGTCATGGACGAAATAATGGAGGACTGTTTGCGTCACTCAAATGATGCCGGTGTGGACCTCCTACCTGGTGGAAGGCTGACTGATCTTGATTATGCTGACGATAAGGTGTTGCTGTTTGACAACTTTCAAGCAGCACAAGCAACGCTAAATGCAATTTCGCGTTCTGCTAAGTACTTCGGAATGCGCTTTGCTGTCTCGAAATGCAAAGTGCTTCTGCAAGATTGCTGTGATTACGTAGGTTTAATGTTAGATAATGAAATCATGGAAGTTGTTGACCGGTTTGTATACCTGGGAAGCTGCATCAGCAACGGCGGCGGAGGTGTAGAGAATGAAGTAGAGGCGCGTATTTCTAAGGCTAGAGCGGTGTTTGCTAATCTGAGGCACCTATGGCGACAGAAAAGTATCTCTCTGAAGCTTAAGGGTCGCGTATATCAGACGACAGTGAGGGCTGTATTACTTTACAGCAGCGAAACATGGCCGATCAGAGTAGAGGACGTAAACCGCCTCCAGGTATTTGACCACCGATGTCTGCGTTCAATCGCTCGTATCGGGTGGCACCAACGAATAAGCAACGAGGAGATTAGGAAGCGGGTGTTTGGTACTGATTGTCAAACGAGTTCTTTCGTTCAGTCCTTACGCTTGCACAGACTTAGATGGTTAGGTCATGTACTAAGGATGCCAGCTAATCGCTTGCCACACCGAGCACTGTTTGCCGACGCTGCGGCCGATTGGTGTAAGGTGCGAGGTGGACAGATGATGACCTGGCGTAGGCAAATGAAATCGTTCACGAAGGGGTTGGGCACTGTAGGTCGGGTTCGTCTCCCGGGTTGGAGCCCTCGCGACTCACAGAGTCGGTGGCTTGAAACTTTAGGTGAGATGGCGGCTAACCGAGCTCAGTGGCGTGAATGTTGTTGTTGTTTGGTCGAGTTGTCTGTGAAGTAAGTGCACTTAATGACGCGGAGCAGTGAAAGCCGTAAAGAAGCTGTCTTGCTGATGACGCCTTACTTTCACTTACAGCTCGGTTGTTTGTTTGCAAGGTGTAGGCGCCTTGATGTTGTATGTTTGAATGTAGACGTAGCTCTCTTTTAGTGGTTAGGTCCCCTCCCCTACCTCTTTTTTCTTCTCTCTTCCTAAACAGGGTTTGTTTCTTCTTCATGGTTGTGTGGCAGTTAAGCATCAGTGTGAACCACCGACGTATTGCTGTCTATGATGATGATGATATTATTTACACTATACACTCACATAGAGTGAAACTTTTCTGCGGTTTAACTTGTATGTTTTCCTCAGCCTCAGCGAGTGTGCAATAAAATGTGTTTTGTTACCGAAAACGTGCAAACTCTTGTTGATGAAGAGGATTTTGCTAAATATTGTGCCTCACAAAGGTGACGATGGTCTAGGTTCAAAGATCCCGTTAAGTTCGATGTCTTGGATGAAGAGAGGCCAACAGGTTGACAGGTCTAATTCCATATTAGGCTTTGCTTTACTGTGCAATAAGCGGGAAAATAGGCTGAGTTTATGCCAACTAACTTTCGTTCTGATAAACACATAACACTGCTGGCTTTACATACTAGTAGTGTGTTACCTTAAGAAGCTCCAGTTTATTCTTTAGTGGGATTATCTAAATTACGTTACGGAGAGACTGACCGAAGCAGAATTTCACCTATGCGACAGGTCCATTTGGTGTTTTTGCGAGCATAGATGACAGTGTGTCTGTTTACACTGAAAGCCAGACGAACGTTTAGAGCCCAGAAGTTAAGATTATCCAAATCAGCCACGGTATATGTAAATAAAACACTACTGCCGCATGGTATCAGAGATTGTGTAAACCAATACCAATAATAACCATCGTCTGATACGTAGTTTAAAAGCCGGGATGACGGCTCTTCTGAGAAGCCACGGGTCACCTTGTTGGTTTGTATAAAGTCGCGGCATATCTTGTTCATTCTTCTTGCAAAATCTGGGTACACTATGGCTGCACCACTACAACAGTCAAATGTTTTGGTCCTCAAGTCCATAGTCATCAGTAGGATGAATGCGCGCGACTGTCTTCCAGGGAAGTGTATGCTGTTGGGTCGCTGAAAGACTGTTCTGTTGAGCGGCGCCAACTCCGATTTTCTACTACGATTTTCCGGGTATTTTCTATAGCCGTAGCTGAAGCAACATAATTCCGGGTTGCAACGTTGTCACAGAAACCTTACTTATAAACAGGCATTGCGCGGCACTGGTTCCTTTTATTTCGGACTGTGTTCTTAGTTAATGAGTAACTAAAGACGTTTGTAATGAAGCCTCCAAAACATTCGCAAATCTTTGGAGAAAACTTGAACGTATATTGACAGAATCATTTGGCGTATGGTTCTGTAGACCCTAAGCTTTCCAAGCACAGATATTGCTATAATCTCGCGGTTCTTATGAGTACTCGTGTTGACGGATGTAGTGAAACATGACGTCGAGTGCTATACATGGCAGTCAGTTGTTCCGCGACGGCTTTAACTATCTCAAGTTTTGTTGCAGTAGAACATTTAGAGATCATAATAGTAGACCCACCTGGAATTTATTCTGATCTCACGCATACACGTAGATTGCTTTCTGTTTCATTTTTGATCCTTTTGTCAGATTCTTCAGATAGACACCACGGTCATTTTTAAAAGCTGCATTGCATCCATGAAGCAGAGTTATATACTGTGAACTATTCTTGCCGGTACTTTCATAGCAAAATCCAAGTCATTTGACTGACAAACATGAATCAGCCGCAACCAACGCTTCAGCTTCTTTGACCAAGCAAAGATTGGAAGTACATACTCTTCAGTGGTTCGCTAGGCGATAATCTTGAAGGTTTTCTAATGATCATTCAGGGAGAATGTTGGTCAATTATCGAGTTTGTCTTACCTAGCTTCCCAATTAGGGCAAGTAATTTTAAAAGATGTGAAACTTGCTAGATTCAGAGTGCATTTCGAAGCCACTTAGCGTTCCGCATAAAATCAAACAACACCATGACATAGTCGCCCCACCTCAGCTGAGCAGTGTGACTTACGAAAGTAAAATTCACAAGTTCATTTGCTAATCATATACCTGGTAAGTCTGATAGTCATAAAAACAGATCTGTCAGTAGCGGACAGAAATTGGAAGTTAGCACATTTGACAGATTTTCCATTTTTCATCTTCATTGGAAGACGTATCAGTCAAAGGGTGACAGATGTCACCCGTTGCACACGTTGTGCTATTTTTAGTTCTGAGGGAACGCCGCAATGAATCTGACAGACCAACTATGGGTGAAATCTATAATAGTTGATGCGAATAAATTTTTTACCAGTTTACGGATCACAGCGTAGGAGGCTAAACCCTCGCGAAAATAGCTCATCAGCTCTTAATCACATAGTAATCACGATTTGATTATAGCAGATAATGGGGAGAATATCGATCACATACGATGCTTCACTCCATTGATTTGCTTCGTACAGTCTGTGCATTCGCAGGCAAATATTCCAGGAAGGTCGCTTCTATGGAATGGCTCTTGCCAGGTGACAAAGTAGTGCTAGTTGTAAATTTGGTACTAGAATCAACACAGAAATCATTTTGGCCGTCGGTATCAACGACACGAATTGCAATCAACTCTTTAGGGGCTGGCCAGGGTGTCACCAGCTCCAGCCAAGGATACAATAATCCAAGCTATTCGTACGTTTATATAACGCCAGTATTTAAATGCGTGATATGATTATGTTAAACCACAAGTATGTTAAAACGTAGAGGAAACGGATACATTGAGCTTATAGCGACCCTGAATCTATTGTATTCGAAACTAGAACTATTTCTGATGGTCTAGGTAAATCGGGAATAAACAGGTGCGTCGATTCAGGTGAACGAGTCCTGTTAATCCTTACTTAAATCCGTAGTAATCTACCACGGGTGACAGACTATTGAACCGGATACTACCTTACGACCGTAACCTTTCTAATTCTGTGCAAGAGTGTGCACCGCTGCCAGAAGTGGTTGTAAAAATGTGCTAAAAAGTGATCAGCCCCGAGCTTGTGGTGTTTAATCTAGTTGAATCTAAACTTATGTGGACACTTATTAGACGCTGTGTCAGCATGCAGTCACCTTTCGAAAAGAGTAATTTTGCATACCCATTCAAGCGGGACTTCACGACTCGATAACAAATATACCTTTTGGTGACCGCAAGTTATCCCAAACATCGATACAAGTTAGGAATTTTTCGTTAACTAGAAAATGGATTATACAAATTGTAGAAAGCAATCAGACCTGCTGCTGTTGTTCTGTTCATGAACGCATCTTGGGACTATAGTAAAATATGAAGGGTGTGTTATAATACATTCACGAGGTAACTCCTTCTCTTCATGGAACTAAACTAGCATGTTTTGTTGTTACATTTTTATAAGAATATTGTAATTATTTCGCCAACTTGAGTTCAGTGTCCATTTTTTTCTCACTAACTTATGAAACAATTATCGAATGATATTTCAATGAATAAATTGCCTAGAGTTTTTTCCTCACTTACAATGTCATCGTGACTATGTTCGCACCATTTTTAACTGTTGGACGCGGAAATCTTCTGAAGTAGTGTAGGAAGTTTGTGTTTATTGAAAAGCATGCCAAACTAATAATCTACGTGACAGGTGTTTCATCCTAATGTTGATGGATTTTCTGTTTGCTTTCTTGAGTCCGGCGAGATGATTTTGGCATCTACCGCAGTTGTTTCGTCTGTTGATATTGAGGTTAATACGATTGTGTAATCCAATGCAAAAGTTTCTATCTTAATATTGCAACTCAGGACTCACAACCGTTTCATTTTTACGACGCTTACTCTCTGAATTTCAGACAGTCCGTCCCAAATTGGCATTGTATTCAGTCCACCCAGAAATCAGAGACTTGTTCTTCTGCCTACTGCAATATTTCTTCTTTCATTCTGCCCATTTTGTACTCATAGTTATTTATCACATATGTTGGCGTACTGTTCTATTCTCTGGTGAAAGTTGACAGATCATTGATTAAATAATTGTGCAGGTTTTACTGCAACTAATGAACTGTAATAAAAACACAATCTGAACACAGTATGACAAAGCAGAACAGAGAGCGGGATCACAATATCTGATGAACCTATTTGTTGACGATGCAAGCTTTACTTTTCTTTATAGAAATTTTATCCACCTGCATGGAGATGATTACGAATGTTCACTTTCTTATAACTCTGACATTATGATATCCGATACGTTTGAAGATGTCTGCTTTACTGGACCAATTATGAGCATTTTCCTTCTGCAATACATTCAACTTGACCAGTTCCCTTTCAAGTTATGCGCACTGTGTTATCGTAATCGTATAATGACCACGTTTGAGTCTCATGTGAGCTAGATAAGATACCTGGTTACCTCAAATATAATAAAACAACCTGGGTTTTCACAGTTTCATCCAAATCTTAAACCGGTGAAGTGAAATTTAACTTTTGTGGGGACAACTCACTTACATTCGCAAAGTGTACCGGCCATTCTTGTTGAAGTTTCGTATTACATGACGTGTTTAAAATCGCGAAAAGTGCACTGATACACCCGAGTACCTAGTTTTTCAGTTTCTTTGGGGGTTACGGTAGTAACCAGACTAAGATGTGTAACTTAAGCTCAATTTCTCAAAGTGCATACTGTAAACGATACAAGTTGAAAAATATTTGATGTATACATTCAATTTGGTATTATATGGCTTTTTCATATAATAAAACGTGCACACTGCTAAAAAATTGCAGATTCTACGTCAACTGAACAATTCACTAAATGCTTTCACTTAGGTTTCTCGAACCATTGACAATAAGTTGCCCACTCATCCGTACGTCGATCGGCGATCAAACTTCGAATTTTTCTGCTTCAGTTCAAACTCATCGATTTAACTCGATGATATTTCAGTGTCATTCACAAAATAATAGCAAAACCCCTCATGTTTTGATTCTGAAATTTAAATTCGGCATGTCCATAAATGAACAGAGAAGTCAGAAACAGATTTTTCCACAATGTATCTCTCGAGCACATTTCGCTGCATCTCATCAGGTGCACACTGCGGTCTGTGGGTTTATATAGCAAAGTTCAGTAGGCATTGTGAATCCAAACCAACAAACACACAAACACACGCACACACACACATTCATACACATAAATTACCAGGGCAATTTGGTACTGACGAACAAGTCTGTCTGTACTCAGAGGGGGTGGCTTCCATTTGCTAATTGCCACCGCCTCCGTGAACCGGAAAAGCCCTCGATTTTTTGTTGCGTAACGTATCCGAAACACCTTCTCCAGGTTCATTTGGGGTCGACGAGTCAACAGGTGTCAAGCGATCGATGATGCTGGTTCCCTGTGACTTGTTACATTTTGACTTGAGCCCGGTATTGTGATATCCATGAGCGTTTTGCGAACCCAGACTAGAATGTGTTCGTTGACGTAACTGCCGCTCCGTTCTGCCTATGTAAGTGGCCCGGCACTCACACGAGAATTCGTAGATGATGTAAGATTTGGCGTTGAGCGTTAGCGGTGTTTTCAAAGGTGGTGTTGGGATTCGGGTGGTGGTGGACAGCATGACCAGTTGGGCTGCATAGAACGTGCGTCCCATAACCGCCCTGAGACGTGTTGTCAACCAAGTGGCAATGTCATCACCTTTGTATGGCAAATGGAGATAGACATTTAGTTTGGGAACTGTTGAACACATCGCAGCGACCGACTTTTGTTTGCTGAATTTCTCAACAAATGCCGATGGATAGTCAATTTCTTCCAGCGTGGTTCTCAACAATGACACCACTTTGGCCAATGTTTCTCTTGAGCAAATTCTTCTTGCACGATAGAACGAGGTCCTCACCAGACCCCGCTTGTACTGGATCGGCACAAAACTGTGAAAGTCTAGGTACTGTCCAGTCCAGGTGTGTTTTCGATAGACAGACCGCAGTAAGCAACCGTTGTTCTGGCGCTTCATGGAGCACTTCGTTGCCAACTCCTTGGTATCGGTAACTATCAGCATATCACCAACATAACGTTGATAGAAATGATCCTGACTGATAACAGCGTCTGCGTTCTGCTCCAGGTGGGCAACGAAAATACCGGCTAGTAGCGGACCGAGTGGACTGCCCATAGCAGCATCATCGATTTGTGTATAGCCAGTTCCCTGGAAGTAGAACTTTACGTTTGCTAAACACAGTAGAAGAAAACGTTTTAGCTCAGACGTAGACAATCCTATGTTCAATTAATGTGAGTCAATATACTGACAAATTATACTGACCATCTGCATCGCAAGGACATTTATAAATAAAGAGGCGAAATCCAAACTGGCCATATGTTTGTTGTTGCAGTTCAAACCATCAAGTAAATCGATTAGTTCAAAGCCATCTCTCACAGTTTTTTAAACCATCGATTGCCTTACAGGCTGAGGAAGTTGGGCTAGCCACTGTGACAACTTGTGTTGTTGTGAATTAGAAATGGATAGTATTTGTCAGACTGCAGTATGTAGCTGATGAGATGCAGCTAAATATGCTCGAGAGATACATTGTGCAAAAACTGTTTCTGACTTCTCTGTTCAAATTTGTCACGGGAAAATGTTGCTTTGCACGTCTATAAATATTACTTCAGATACTTTGTCGATGATGACTGTAATTTTCTTCTTCATACTATCCCCCTCATGTTGTCACGGTTCCGTAGGTTGCCCTGTACATTACTTGCTTTCACTCATGGAAGCGATTTTGTGGTTGAGTTTCTCTTGAAATGAAAACGCTCTGGGCGTCATTGCAGCAAGCAATACTTTCTATGTCTTCTGTCCACAACCGAAATATTCCCTGCTAATATGTAACATATTTAATTCAGCACTGTTCTTTACAGCAGTTTCCTGATATGCGTGGTTTGAAATGTGTTCTGCCGAACCCTAATCGCGGAGTTGTCGATTTGAGTTAAAAGACAGCAACTGTGTCTTCTGGCGAGACGATCGGGAAACCTGATCATTACTCACACGAGAAAGTAGTTGTGTTCATATATGATAATTCGGTCGTGCCTAATGTGAGGTCAATGGCGCAGTGGTAAACACGGTTGCCTTATGAACAGCGTGTCCTTGGTTCAAGTCTCGGCAGTGGCGATGATATGCACTACTGGCGAGCTCTAATGACAGCGAAAATCGAGTCTAGTGCTTCAGCTGTTCGAAAGGAGCCGACTGGAAAGTCTATGGGAATGCGAAAGTTGTGATCAATTGTGAGTGCTGTTCAATCTACATGAAAATCAAAGTCCCATACTACTCGTCATTCGTCAAATACCGCCCAGCAAGTCAACGATTCCGGTGATTTCAACTTGGAGAGAAGTCCTAGTCGAGGGGTGATAGATTAAAGTTAACAGACAGTAACTATGTCTCCTCTCGAGGCGATCGGGCAACCTGATCATGGCTGCATGAAAAAGACGAGTAAATAAGCCCAATATGGATCGTCGATTTGTTAGAACTACTTGACAAGGTCTTTCTTTCTTTTCCACATATACCTCGGGGTTGAAAAATATATCAAATCACATATTTCAAGGAACTTTAAGTAGTGTATCTGTTATTAAGGTGCAACCAGAAATATAAGGTTAAGGACGAACGACCATCAAAAAATACAAATGTATTTGCGGGTGTAAGTGTCAATGGTTTGAGTTCTGTTGGCTCCTGAGAGCTTCCTTTAAAAGAAAACAGGTTTTGTGTACTTGAGTCTCTCGTGGACAGCTGTGTGAGAGAGGGAAAATCCTAGTTCCTCCTGGCGTCAAAATTTGAATCTGTCTACCATTTCTTCTAAAATGCTAGCCTTTCCTCAACTCTAATGGGTGACCGATATTGATCTCGCGAGGTTTCTATAACCGCTCTATGCGTTTCTTTTGGGCCCTTTTGTAGCCACCTGCTCCTGATAATAAAAACAATTGAAAACCCTTCAACAATTTCGTGCAGTGCGAAAAGTCAAAAAACAGTGCTCTATGGACTTGACTGTCTCACCTGGTTTACACCCATCAAGTGTCTTTCCACTAATGGGAGGCATCAAGGTGTCTGCAGTCATTCACTACATGAACACAAATATCCCGCTGTGTTAAGAGAGAAGTCGCACACGTCGTATCTTGCTAAAGTCAGCTGTTCTCTGCTATTGAGCTTAGAAGCCTCATGTTCTACACAAATGGAGGGCAATAAGTTTGTATCACCACTGTTAAATCTGTAGCACGCTTAGGTACGGAAAAGAAATCTAACACTTCCTTTGGTGTACCATAGGAGGAATAACCAGTTATGAATATGACTTCCGAACACGCAGTCGCACAGTCCTACTTGTAGAAATATCCTCGCCACATGCATATATTTGATGCAATTAAATAAACCACTGTGTCGATAAAGACAAGCAGTGTTTTGCGAAATCGAAATGCTTTTCAAACTCTGGAAACTTGACATTTATTGGTTTCCATCTGTAGAGCATCTGGGATTTTCCCTAAACGGCTGAGTAGGCCTGATGGATGTGACTTCTCTCCATGAACTTCATATTGGTTCTTATCGCATCAGTTGGTTTCACATAGTCATAACGAGTGCCAGCAAATTACAGCGTGTATTCGTTCAGCTAATAGGGCGATAATTAACTAGCTCTTCGGGTGTAAAATTCTTAGATGTCATATTGGTTTTAGCCAACTCAGGGACACCTGTTTGTAGACGTTGTTGGTCAGTCTGATAAGGAAAATTGTGATGAAGCGCTGGCACTTTTTACAGTGGTCAGATGCATAACCTTTGGTTATGCTCTTTTGCCTGTTCTCATTCATTTATTTTTTGGTTCAGTCTCATCATTCTTGATGGTACAGCGTTTGATAACTGATGAGTACTGGACTGTCTTTGTGGTGCACATACATGGCGAAAAAGTATTTACTGAAGAAGACAGCCATCAGGTCACTTTACTCCATGTCTATTTCCTAAAATAAAAGCTTTCCTTGCTTTTTCGGGCATCCGAATCCTTGAATAAACAAAACAGAAGTGTCGTATCGTTTTTTGTCGCGGCTGCCCCATCTACACTTTCGTTGTTATAACCGGAACTTTGCCATACATCCCCTTTCTGCCTCATTTTGTGTACATTGACAGAATATGTTTTACGTTTACAGCATTTCCGTGGTCGTGCACAATTAACAATAAAATTCTGTCATAAAGCACTATTTTTGGCAACGTAAATACATTCTAGCTAAGAGCACGCGGGTCTCACTAATTGTTTGTTGATTGTCAATGAAGTAATTATCATTGCTTATGAGTTTGTGTCTACCCATAGCATTTTGTTCTTCGTTTAATACCTTCATTAGGTAATTATTAGAGTAGCAGGTGATAAAAAATCTTCATTCCGATTGTGGCAATCAATTTGGAATAGCCTACTCAAAGCTGACAAAAAGAGATAGGCAACCCATAAGTGAGACTCAGAATAGTACGTGAAAATTAGACCCGCCTATATGTGGAAACTCACCAATTGACTAAACGACAACAATTATATTCATAGTTCATAATTCATTGTGTGGATTAGCCTTCAAACGGTGAATAAGTCCTGTTAATTGCAGTGATGCTCATCGTGATAAGGAGATAACACAGCAAATAAGGTAGAGATTGAAAAAATGGTTACCGTCATTGTTTTTGTAAGATTGCACTCAACTTTATCGAAATCTCACTGTGTACACTGTCTATCTTTAGTAGTTTTTGTATAACTTGGTTGTAGGAAGTATATTGAAATAGATTGACATTTATGATCTACTGATGTTTTCCGGTAGCCAAAAGCAGCTCATAAATGAATTGCTAAACTGGGAGCTTCAAACTGTCGTTCCCAGAAGCACAATAAACTCTCAGTTATGATTCGATGTATCATCATCATCATCACCGTAAAAGACACCATAACATCGTTGATTCTCACTTATATTTAGTTAACACGCAACTGTGAGGAATGAAGGAAGCCCTGGCCAAGAAGAAAGAGGCAGAAGGGGATGGAAGGGAATCGGTGGAGGAGGGGGTCAGCAGTACTATGTTTTCGTCCATCCACCATGTTATATGCAGCAGATAGGTTGACCCGGTTTATACTGCGAGACGGCCGAAGCAGTAAAGAATTATTGGTGTCATGAGGATTCATGGTTGTATGTGGGGTGAGATAATGCTAGAACGCTCAGACCTCGTTAACAGAATGATTTGGGTCCAGTTTTATTTTGACGGGGTGCAGCACTGGTAATAAGCGAACTGCCAATGGGTGTCAAGATAATGTCGTGTTTAAACACAACCGAGCAGCGTGAGGCGGAATCTTTTCCCTGTTGCTGAAATTATACAATACAAGAGACATCAGTATATCTTGCCTAAAAATATGTTTAAAGAGAATTGCCTACGACTTTTTCTGATAGATATTCGGGCTCGGTAGATAGTAAGTTAAACACAAATACAGTTGTGTACGAAATGTACCTAATATTAATGCCCGAGAGATTCTGGACGACCAAATGTTGGAGAAATTTTCTTGAAGTATGATAGCCTATCCGAACGGTTGACAGAGCTGATTCAGTCCAACACCAATTCACATGCAGTAGTGACCAAACATATAATAAATCCGTCTTGGTCTCTCTGGGGAAACTGGTTCTCTGTCCAATGTCACGTAACTTTTAACCCTTATGCTTTTGTTATTCTGTTTTGCCTGTCTATCCAACATGAAATTTTAGTTAGCTGTCACTGTTCCGTTACTCGTAAAACTACTAATATAAAAGTTAAGCAAAATGCCTTTTGTACGTTGCAGTTCTTCAAGTTGAAATCAATAAAAATTGTTTGTTACGTTGACTGAGTTTCCATAGACTTCAACGGTAAACATTTTCACGCTGTGTCGGATCACTTGCATCTGCTTAGAAAGCAGGGTTTGAATTAACCTCGCGTAGTAGTGTCCTGGGGTTAACTAATGTTAACTAATAAACATTTTCAAAGTATTTCAAATTGAACACCACCCACAATCAATCACAGCTTTCGCTTTTCCATAGACCATCCAATCGGCCCCTTTTGAACAGCAGAATCACTAGACTCGAGGTTCGCTCTCATTTGAGCTCGTCAGTAGTGCATATCCACGCCACTGCCGGGACTTGAATTCCGACCACGCTTTCACGTGGCAACCGTGTTGACCACTGTGCCACTGACTTCACATTAGGTACAACCGGATTATTATATGTGAACGCTCAACCACCTTCGCTTGTGAGTAATGATCAGGTTTCCCGATCGTCTCGCTAGAAGACACAGTTGCTGTCTGTTAACTTATATCGATAACCCCGCGGAAAGGACTTCATGAGCAGGTCGAAATCTCTGATCTCATAAAACCTGCTAGGCAGTGGATAATGTACGGCTGTTGTGTAAACCTCTTTTTCAGGCGAGTTAAAATTTAGGGTTATTTTTAAACGATGAATCATAGCCATTGTTGGTGCTATGCACTGAGGTAAGGCTATTCATGAAGCAGTGCCCATTACTTTTGCTGAGCTGGTTCGGTAAATGTCCTACATTGCTTGAATTACAATGTTGGATTTGGTGTTTATATAGCCAGTAAAATTACAATCATGATAAATATTTTTGAAATGTAGCGAGTAGGTATGTTAGACGTGCTAGATACAACTTATACCAGCATTTGCCATGGGTTTTGTGGTTTCTAGTTCTTTCTCTCAAACTGCCAACTTTGGTTAACTAAGTCACTTGTTTTAATACAAAATAAATGTTAGAAATGAAACGAAACGTGTAACTGTTATTTTCGGTTATCAAGACTGGATCAGTTCCTGACACCTAATTATACATTTTTACACAAACAGACAACTGGTGCCTGAGTCAACGCTACTGTTTCATGATGGAGCAACTGGAGCTGAAATTTCAGATGTGACAAAACTGCGCACGACTGATTTGCCCAAAAAAGAGCGGCACTTGAGTAAAGTGTTGAAAATCAAAGGGAACTGCGATAAAATAAACCATTTGTAACTGACACCCCTCATACTTCTGCTTGCTAACAAGGTTTTCTTCATCTCATAGTTCAATGATACATTTCGTTAGCAGATGCCACGTCCAATTACTGGATTCAATGAGGAGATCTAAAATGAACTTCGCTTGCCATGTCACAACCCAGTTATTACAGCCTGATTATGTCGCACTACTTGCGTCGGTATTGTAAGTTAACTTTGCGGAATGATCGGCAACAAACTGGAAACAACTGTATATTTAACACGTGTTTTGAACTGCTTCAAATGCTTGGATACCTCAAAGGTAAGTCCAAGTTATCTGTCTTTCCGCGTGAAAAGACAGCGGGAATTCACGAACACTGCGGATAGAACAGTCGGCAACAACAGACAACGTTCATGGGAGGTCTTGATGTCCTAACAGAACTGGGGAGCGGCAAATCAACACGAACCTTAAACCTGTTAGTGAGAAACGTAATTTTTGGAAATTCAAGGTGGTGTCCAAAACAATCCTGAGAAGCAACAGAAAAGTGCGCTCGTACGAATCACCGGGAAATCGAAACCGGAGAAACTCCTTGAACTGCGAACCTAAATTATTGCTGTATTCTTCATTAACTTTACAGACTGCTGAAGTATAAGTCAGATAAACGCACACCAAATTTAACCTTGAAAATGTCGGAGCCATGAGAGACGTGATGGCCTGGACGATATAAAAAGTCCAGAAGGTCAATAAAAAATGAAATGACTGGAATTTAGTGAACATAGTAGTTCTGTGAGTGCTCGCTAACGTGGCGGTTTTTCCTATTATGCACGAAATAAGTCAGTGTGAGAAAGAGCATGTTTATTTGCAGACAAACGAAAAAACTTGTGAATATGTGGAAGTGGAAATGACCGGGAGCTACTTATGCTGTTTAGTACTTACAAATAGCCAGAAGTTATTTGGAATCCGGAAGATTTTCTAGGGGTCATACTTATCCCGAAGGCTCAGAAACTCTAGACATGAATACCTCTAAGCCAAAGCAGTTAATACCGCCTCGTGGATATTAATCTATTCACGGGGCAAACAGAGAAGATGGAGGTTGTTGGGTTAACATTTGCGATTCCGTCACATATAACAAGGTCTCATGGGAGACATTACAGAAAGCCATTTTATACGGGAAATCGTTAGAATAGTGTCGTGCAACGTTACAGAATAACCACTGAAGTTGGGGTTTACGATTCGAACGTAATCTGTGGATTGAAAGTGTTGAAAATATTCGTATTATTCGGGCTAATCATTATTTTTGGACAGTAACTACTCCACAAGTGGAATCGCCACCCAAATCACAGGTTCAGCTTACGAAGGGCAAGTTCCGCACATGGTGGGATCTCTGCGGACTGCTAATCGGGAAGACATGGGCTAGAGAAAGATT
Source organism: Paragonimus skrjabini miyazakii (assembly GCA_014338405.1). Classification (NCBI taxonomy): domain Eukaryota; kingdom Metazoa; phylum Platyhelminthes; class Trematoda; order Plagiorchiida; family Troglotrematidae; genus Paragonimus; species Paragonimus skrjabini miyazakii. The sequence goes on from JTDE01002394.1 coordinate 42,532, forward strand.
TCAGTTGTCAACACTGCACAGAATTACACCGATGAAGTAAGGTTTGTAAGCTTCACAAGACATAGGAGGCAAAGCGTGTGTCGCCACCATGTTTTTTACGAAATCGCTGGTAAGGCGATTAACAAATACCGAAATCCGTGTTTTTTTTTGGCGTGATGGTCAAAAATATAATGTTGTACACAGTTAAAAAGATTGTAGTGACTTGTGTTGTTGATCATAAGGAGCCCAACAAATAAGCATTTTAATCACAAAACAGCGATTGTAAGATCGTTTTACCTCCCAATACACCCTCGGGTAGATGACCATTTCCCACAATAGTGGCATACGACAGAAAAACGTCTACATTATAACGTTTCTCTTTGAATTGTATACATATATAAAACCCTTTTATTACAAGAAACTCTGCGAAGATATTGAATTAGTGGTCTGTCAATTACTTAACAGGAGACAAATACACCTGCTAACATAAAAGAGTAAACACACTACAGTGTTGAATATATTGAAAACTGGTGGCTAATCAACAAGACTGGAACCTGAGTAGGCATGAAAAGATTGTTGCGCATACATGATGTTAGCCTAACTGTTATACTATCAGGCATATTCAAAATACATGGAACAATTCAACCAGGACAAAAAGTTAGACGTTTTATGATGAGCTTGTGAGAGACTAGTGTACTGTTGGGTTCATTTTGGTCCGAGAAGCCTAAGTCCATTTATGTTAACTGTGCAAACACTAAATGGTTTTTATAATTCTAAAAACCGTTTTTATGGAGGATGACTATGAAAATGTACAAACTTCCCCAAACTCCATGTCACTCCTCTTACAGCCAGCGAAATTTGCTTTATACGCTTTTGTTCTTGGATAGCTCTGTTTTCACCAAGCCCACCTATCACAAATGGTTTGACCAGTTTTTGTTACCCGGCATTTTTAACCAGCAGCTTTTAGCTAAGTGTTGAGGAAGCCATACAGCTCCTTCTCTAACCGAACAGAAATCCATCCAATGATATCTGTCGGAATACACCACAGGACGTATATGCAGATAGCTGTTTGATATGTGATTCGCTTTGTTCGACAAACATCCTCAGAGCTAGTAAATACAAAAAGGGCTTTCAGACAGCAAACGTAGATATTTTGGTGGTCAATGTTGCGTTTGTTTACTCATGCCAATTCATATTGTCGGACACAATGAATCACACAGGTCACAACGAAATCGGTAACTTGGTAGCGCTCATGAACTTCAAATGACATGCGAGGGGCATGCGGATGGCAAAATGCAGATTGTCGATTAAACAAATTATGTCGATTACTTGCGACGTACTACTGATGCTGACGAAAGTAAGCTGTCAGCAAAAACCAAATAAATGAGCGCCTTGCAAACTCGATTACTGTGATTAGGGTAGCCTCAATATTTAATCGTCCGATTTCGCATAATTTGACCGCTGATGTGTACGTGTCCATATTTTTCACAGTAACCGGACCGTATTTTCGTTACAAATATGTTTAGGCGCTACAATGAAATAAAAGCCATACACACCACAGGTTAGGTGGCTATTTCAAGCAAGTATTTCAAGTTCAAATGAGTCCGAAAACACTTTCATACTTTAAAGGATTAATTTCTCTCAGTAACTGACAGTCTCTTACGGATATATGTTCATTGGTTAGTCCAAAATGCTCAAACAATTTCGAGGAATAAAGCATTCATCCATTGCCGCTACTTTTCAGTTCCGTAGCAGAGATACAACTTCACGTTTATTGTGAGAAGAGAACACTTTAACGTGGATGGCTTATGATTGCCTTGAATTGGTTGTGGTGTTATATTCGACGCAATTTTCATATACATTGTTTAATACGTTGCTCCAATCAAACGGATGATTACCTGAATTCCGAACAACTGTTATCTGTTTCCAGTAGTCTTAACAAGTTGAGTGCGGAAGTTGAAACATGTTTCATCTGGATATTGTGCGGCATTTTGTAATAATTATAAGTCACGACTGAAGTATTCCCTTGTCGATTACTACGTCGTATTAAACCGCAGACCGTCTGAAAGTTTGCTGGAAATATTTTTATGTTTCTGTTGAATGGAAGTCTGCAGTGGGACTTAACTCCAACAAGTGGATATTTCATATTATTCCAAGAAAACTAAATCTGTTGCCATTTTTATTGCAATTGGAATTTGCAGATTTGGAAGCTCCACACAGTAAGTACAATCCGGATGGACTGAGCGGACATCTGAAATATTTTGGAACAGCACATTAGAAAATGAAAGAAATAAGCCACGACCGTGTAAGTTTCTCAGCCATTGTATTTTATTACTATCATGTGGACCTGTTAAAAATTTCTCTTCTTGTTCATACAGCATCAATCTTTGGAGAAGTCGCCTTCTCGCAGACAGACCATGCTTCAAAATTTATTAGGGAAAGTTAACGGGAGAAATTTTAATAAATTAATGACACTCTGAACTCAAGTTAAATGTTACTGGACAATTGCTGAGTCAGATTATCTGAATACGTAATGTAAAAGTTTTGAACAAAATCTCTTTACGTCACAAAGCTCAACTCATGCAAACTTAGTCTGAATAGGATCAGGACATAAAGATATCTGTAAAAGAATCATTCCTAAGTATATTCAGCAAATAAAAGACTAATGATTTTCACTTTCAATGTCTTACTAAAAAGGCACTAATGGTCAACTTCGTGTTGAACTTCCATTTACTCATATCACCAACCGTTCAAAATTGTACACCCCTTAGCTGTTTAGATTAAAATTGCTCCAAACTTATCCGACTCAAAAGGGTATGTCAGCTTGTAATGAACCAAGTAACATAATGCTTAGTCATCTTTGAGTAAATGACAGTTAACTGCACAACCTGGAAGACACGTTAATATATGGACGTGAGTGACGTTCTTGATATTTTTGCATATTTTCAGATTCGTAGGTTAACCTTTAACGGTCTACTTCTGACAACTCCAGCGTCATTCTTTTATGAACAAGTTATATTGAGCCAAAGTCATTCTGATTTAAAATCACCATTTATGTGTCCTGTCGGTGGTTCCTCTCTCCGTACCATATTGCCAACTTATCATACATGTCGTAAGACAATCTTTAACTTCCTCATAATGGTGTTTGGTAAGCCTCGCACAGCCGATTTTCATATGTTCACTTCCCCTCGGTGATGAAAAAACAGACTCGAGGAAGTTTTTATAGCAAACAATGAATAAAACCGACAGATGTGTCATTTGATAGCGAAGCACTATTCAGGGATGTCATCACCTACGATGATGTTTGTCCCAACATAATCTAGATGATCCAGCAGAATGGTCTTCAGATGCAATGTGCTTCAGAATAGTTTTTCACGTGATACACGGGCACTAAGAAAATTGGAACGTTATATTTGGTAACTTGGTCGTATGCCAATGCTCGCAAAACTATCTGAAGGTGTCAAAAAGAGATTTGTTTTCTGGACAAACTGTCAACTCCGGTAAGTAATTTAACAAAACTGAATGAAAGAGTATCATGGTCTTAATTGTGTGTTTTCACCCGCGTGTGTTAACGGATTTCCATAATCGAACATTGTAACAGTTAATGTCAGCAGGTTTCACAACTGCGAGTAAATGGCTCACACTTGAGAAATATGTTGAAACTAGGTGTCACAATCCTTAATTATGGAAATGCGTTCAAAACATGTTTGTGCAGCTGCACTGTTAAGAATCTAATGTTCTTTTGATGGTGTTTAGAAACTGGTCAACCAAAGTTTATTGACACTGAACTCTGGGTCTTATCCATCATTCCGATTTCAGATACTCATTAATCAGACATAAGTTAAACGATACGCCATGAAAGTACAGTTTTTCCGCGGTTCGCATCTATCACGGTCAACGAAAATACTACCAGTTCTCAAAGAGACAGCTTCTAGAAAGGCTTTCACAGAACTCTAATTGATGGTCAGCCTTTGGGACAGAGGTGAGATGCTAGCACAGAAAAATGTTGTTGTACGCGAATATATATACACATGAAAAGAGCTTGTGTAGCATAAGCAAAGCCTGCCTGCATCAATTATGACTGCCTTCAAAACGTTGTTTCTTCTGGTGCTGGCTCTTATCGGCTCAACATGGGCAACCAATGAATTACCAGGTACATTCACAATCGTATCTAAAATCGTATATATGTTGTAAATAGTATCCAAAATCGGAACGTTTTACATCTAGTCCGATTTTGAATGTTTACACTTTATAAATGAGTATTTCTCAGGGGTTTCACAGTACAAAACGATTCCTATCAAGGAATGTAATTGAATTGATCAGAAAATTAGAATACGTAGATATTGGTAATTATCATGCGAAGCTGCTGATAACCTCTAAGCTTTGAGTACTGTCCAGTAGCTACAAAAGAGTTCAGTCTATCAGTACACCATAAAATTACTCTGCGTGCCTACTAAATTTATCTTAGCTTAACGTTGTTAGACCCCGGAATATACGTTTAAATGATTGATTCGTTAGGCTCATGACTTGATACATTTGTGCGATTTCAATCGCAAGCTCTCCAGTTATGTGCGATATCAACTTTTATAATTCTGTTAAATATAACGGAAAACTTTATACCTACGGAGCAATATGTGTGCACGTACTACGTCAGTCACTTACCTGTTACCAATTTGCAAGGTAAAAGTGCATGGCAGGATATATTGGTACATTCAGTGTGCAAATCGAGTGTGTTTTTTACCAATCTGATTGTTGGCCTATAAAATTAATAACCAAGAAGTATTTTTTTCTGACTCTTCTATTCCAGATGTATGTAATTTGCCTTTAAATGCCGGAAATTGTCACAGCAATTTTCTGGTGTACGGATACGATGTCAAGAAGCAAAAATGCGTCTATTTCATCTATACCGGATGTGGTGGCAATGGAAATCGTTTCAGAAATAAGGTCGAATGCAAACGTTTCTGTAAACCACCAGTGCTCGGTTGAAATCACTGTTCTACGTGTATGAATTTGAAATTCACAAAAATAAACCTCTGTTCCCAGGCCGTTTGTTGTTTTTCACGTTTTAAGAATATAATGAAAACTAGTGTTAAAAACATCAGGGACAGATTTGAGTAAATATTGATACCGAACGAATTAGTTGAGGTAGTAGCCTGCTGAAAACAGCTATAAAAGTAAATCGCAAAAATTGTTAAACATAGATATATAATGTAGATGTTAACCCTTAGTTTGCATTGATCAAACAAAGTTGATCATTGATCGTAATTAATACGTTCCAGTAGACATTATCACCGAGCCCCTATCAAAAAGAAGCACTGTATAATAATTTTTCTTATGTTAGAGCTCCTCAGGATTGTATATCTCTGTCAAATTCTGCGCGAATATGAGAGCTGCAGTTACTTAGGAGTCACGTTTAACCTATATTATACTTATATCAGTGATCAAAATATCGCTCCACAAGTGTGTAAATGTAACCGATATTTAACTGAAAAAGGTCCTAGTTGTGGGTCATCGTATGGAAAAATTTACTGCGGCTTATTTATAGGCGACCAAACTATCTGACCATTAAACACAAACGAAATTTATGTGATAACTTACCGATGCTGATTCGGGTGCACTGCAGCATTGTTCGGTGAGGTTACTCCATAGGAGCGTCACCAGAGTCCATAACCCGCAAAAGAATGCACTAACGCCGGGCTGTAACTTGAGTAAAACTAAACTGTTGTGTTTCTTTCGAAGAATAGTTGACTGAAAAATGTTATGGGAACGCAGCAGTTGCGAGCAGCTGTGAGCTATGTACAATTTGTAGTAATTAAACTTCCCTCCTAGTCATCAGGAATTTAATTCCATGTCGCTGGCCATTCAACACAACAAAGCCCTTTGAACATAACGCGAGCACTTAGGACGAGTGAACGATTTTTTGTTCATCTGCTGATTGACATCAAACTGGCTGAAGCCAGCAACATTTTTGTGAAAGTCCGAATGATAATGCCTGTATAACCAATCTTGATCGATTTCACTTTAAACAGAAGTAAATTTGATGCTATTATTCACAAGCACGGTGGGCCAAGGGGACGACCTCATCAGTGACTAACCTGAACGATAAGTAACGTCAGAATTTAAACATTTAAGTTTTATTCACCTTTTTGTATTGCATCGATTGTGCCATCACTGACATTTTGTCAACCTTAACCTAACTATTCGTGTATATTTTTATTTCCATTGAATTTATCCATTCTCGGGCAAAATTGCTCGGTAGCAGTTAGTACCAGCCATTAGGAATCTGTTTTGTCACTCAGTTCGACTCCGTTTGAATCGGATACTTGAGTTGTGTCCTCAATGAAGTAGTTTTACAAATAACACGCTATTCAGTGAAATGGACAATTACGTAAAGGAAAATGCACGCTATTCTCATGCGATACAGGAAACCAGTTACAGAATTATTATTTACTACGTCGCAAAAATTGTTTTACAAGATTAGAAATATAAGAAAAATTTCTTTAAAAGTTCGCTAAACTTCCATGAATTCGTCCAGGGAACGTTTGTAGTCTGCGTTCTAAAGCAGCTAAATTGGTTTATTTTAGGTCAGCGTAAAGGAATACAGTTAATCAATTAATTAATCACCACAAAAGTTTTGTTATTTGGATAATCTCTGCTTGTTGAGTCCAGATAAAGATAATAGAGTCATAACATGTCGATTTGATGGTGAGTAACAGTAGCACTATAAACGTCATTTTGAGCTCCTGCGTTTATATCCAGCGCAAGATTGACGGTCCAAAATAGACTATGTCTATCCATACTAACATGGGGTAACAGTGGAAAAATGGATTGAAACCTAAACAAATGTATCACTTTTACCGCGTAAATTGCTTCAAATTTTATATACGAACGAAAAACGAATCGGAAGAAAATGCTGCTTACCATAATTTAATTTTGTTTTCACTTTTCTTGTCTCACTGTGACTTTTTCGATGTATTAGAATACACCGACTGTAGTTAACTTCCATTTACTTACATGTTTTGCAACGATAATACAGTTGAAATTTTATATGGATACATTAATTCTGTCCAAAGTTAAGAAATAACCTAAAACTATCAGTTTATTCGATTGCCGTTTGCTTGCAGTTAATCGGATCATTTGATCAGCCCTTCAGGTTTAATTGTTACATATACGGTGCAGAAGTTTTGGATATTTATCACAGAAGTTTTGAGTTTACCGTCATAAAACTGTAGCTGCCTCTGCCTGTCTTTTATTAAGTTTGTAGCGATAAATTTTAAGTAAAGTACAAGATAGATAACCTAAACTAACGAACGTTTCAGTTACATTGCAATAACAGCCTAGCCAACTGAATTTAACACTTTTCTTTTCCCAAAAAATTTTCTCAATTCAAATGAATATTCCAATGCAAATAAAGGACTTCCAGAATGTTCGAGTGAGACATAGGTAAATAATGTGAAGTCATTGAACAAATAACGGAAGTAAACCATAAGGGTTTATCCAATAATCAAAAATTGGTGGTTATTACACAGAATTGCAAAACGTGGTCAGGAATGGTTGTGGAAAAGTTTAAGCATGTTAGAGTAATTCCATTGAAGATTTTAAATTGATGACTAAAGATCGTCTGGTTCACGCGTTTTCAGTTTTAACCTTTGAATAAACCACCTTTTTGCGCGATAGGGCATTTAGAACAAGCATGGACAAGAACATCCATGACGTAGGTACGGCCCACATTCGTATCTAAAAAGCTTCAGTCTTGCTTATTTCTCAATCTCATTTCTTGAAAATTATCCAGCGACTGAAAAAGGTAATCTGTCTTTCGTTTCCAAGTTAAGTTTACCCATCACGGAAGACCTCGGAAATATAGCGGGTGATCTCAGGGGAGAAACCTTCTACTGACTGTTTCTAAGTGCCAAGTAATAACAGTAGCGCAAAACTATAAGCGTATCCTTTTCATAAAAATTAGCTCATTATTACTTGCAAGGCCAAGTGCTAGGCAGACGTTCATTGAACCAACTTTACCCTTTTCATAATTAAAAAGGTACTTCCTGATGCCATGCCATAGTACGAAGCTACGGTACACAAACATATAGAATGCTGAACACAAGCAACAAAACCATATCCACTTCAAGCGCTTTGAGATAGCACTACAGTGAAAAAACCCATATAAGGCAGGGTTTACAACAAATTCTTTTCATATAGTTTAAAAACCTATGGTTGTACTCGAAGTTAAGGAAGGAGGTAGAAGATTTGGTAAGTTTACATCTAGTTATTGTAATTGTTGAGTGAAGACAGCAATTACTCGCATAGACCCGTGCACAGTCGACTTCAGCTATCTTGTACAGTATGGCCAAATGTTGTCTCCTTGATTTTAGTAATGAGTTCCTTGTCTATAGGCTGGGCCCCCAATATTTACTGCACTGTTATAAATTGACCGAAGGAAATCAAGAACTTTGTTTACCTGTGCTTCGAATGGGAGGTGGGTATAATTGTCAATATCATGATTGTTTGTGAATGATCTCAAAAGTAGGTTAACAGTTTATCTTGACTAGCGTTTTTGTCAATACTTTTAGGTTTAATGCTTTAAACCCGTTCTGCAAATCCATAGCAAGCAAGCCGAGTTATTGCTGAAAATCTAACTTTTACGAAATCCGCAAAACCGTGCGGGAAAATAGTTAGCAAAACCCCTCACTCTTTTCATAGAAAATTGTCGGCACCTCTTCTAGACAACATACTAGTTGATTAGTTTACGATTGCAACTAAGGATTCACAATGTCCGTCAACTTTTCAGCAGTACCGTTACATTTTGAAGGCCGTCATGTACTTTGTACTCTGCAATGGTTTATGCTTTTCAGTCAAACATTTGGTTGTATATACTGAAGTGTTTATAACTAACAAACTAACTGATGTTCGTAATCAATATATCAAACAACACGGTCACAACCGAAGGTCTTCACACCTGATCATAACGGAAAAATCTAAGCTAGGTGAAGTACTAAAACGCATTTTAAGTCAACGCGGAAATGAGTCGCTGATACTCTGTGCTTAACACGTGTTTGGAAAATATACCGAAAACACGTACGCCTACCAGGTGCCTCACAGCATATGATATCTGCCACGGAGTAAGTTTACAAAGTTAACAGTGACTTGTACAAAGATAGTAAACATAATTTTCAGCAACTCGCAACAGACTCTTGTTTATCTAAGGAAGGGGAAAAATAAAACGATTAAATTAATCCGCGCACTTTACTTCCAAATTGAAGAGAACGGGTGACACCTCAAATGACGCATCTTATGACCGATGACAAGGACAGCCGTCTATTAGTACCAGCTATTCCAGATGACATTGTCTCAACTTCTATGATGCCCCACGTGCATGCTCCCTCAGCCCTATTTATGAGCCTATAGATTAAATCCATCTTTCATAGTAACTGTGTAAAATTATCGACGTGTATACATTACCCTGCCTTGGTTGTCTTACAATACACCATCACTTGTATCTGGCTATCCTCGTGAAGACTCATGCATGTGTCAAAAAATCTAACTGTTATAGATGACTTAGGCCGTAATGTAAAACTGTCATCTTTGTGGGTAAAGTTGAAAAACGCTATTATATTGTGGAGGCCATCATAATCAACTACTTTACAGAAATTACAGTCAACACAGCGTCTGAAGTTAATGACCGAGTTCATGTGGTAGAGGAGGGAATCACTCATAATCATAAACGTATCAACCAATACTTGACCCGGTAGAGATCCCATGTCTATTCCAGTGTTTTGCAGAATAGCCTGCTGTATAAACTGAGTTGAACATTACAAATGCAATGACTTTGCGACCAGATAAGCTCCTACATGGTATTTGGACACCGATACGAATTTCTTCAAAAACTGAACAAAAAACTGAAGCATCTTACTCATTGGGCTACTTATGAAAAGATATTTGACGCCTAGTGGGAACAAACGTTTTCCTGTAATACTTAGCCACTTTGACTGCTACTTTTCACTCAATTGATTCTGACAACTGGACCAGCTATTCCGCCTCCGCGTGATGCAGGGAATCGCATATGTTCATAGTCGGATGTAATAGTACCACGCTTCTATGCAATTGGGGTAATCCATAAGGTCCAGGAATTAGAGAACCTACTAATCAAACGCTATAGAAGATAGCGTCCCAGTTGTCTCACACAGCCTGCAGATGACTCTCCAAAAAATGCCTTTGCACTCTTCTCGTTTTCTATTATAACAACTTTGGATTTTATTTTCAAACAGCACGTTCCTAATATACAAACAGTTAACATCATCTGATGTGACTATTCATGCACCTTTATCAAAGGCTCATTTTTCTTATTCATTGTATTACTATCTGCTGGTGAAATAACTGAACGGAGATTTTTATCTGAGCAACTCAGCCCTTAAATTTACCGATGTTCAGAAGTGGCTCAGATTATCAGTTCTATCAAATTGAGCTAGTAATGACGAAACTAGCACACGCTTTATAACAGTGTCAATCAGGTTAAACGATATCATCTGCAAAACACATTGAAAATTGTTCGTCAGTGAAAAAGCAGTCGTCTCCATTAAACAAGCAGTATGAATTAACCTTGTTTATTGGGATACGGAACTACCAGAATCAAAGAAGCAGCGTGTAGACCCCTATATGTCCTGTTTTTGCTGATCACATTTACAAGGCGATACATACGAAGAACAATGTCACGTGATAGGGAATTTCAAAGTTCGAGGAAGGGTTGGTCGAAGATCATTGCTGCGATGGTGGAATTTCTGTATTTGGATTATTTAGTCTTTGGGTGCGTTTCTTCTCTATCGCAGCAGGTCCGCGGATGGAGTTTGCAATGGTTGACTCAAAGCCATCCCTACTTACAAAGACATGAGTAAACTAGGATAGTTTAACGTGCACATAAACAGCTAACGATTGCTGCCCGGAGCGAGGCTTTCGCATGTGATGCGCCAAACGAACTCTGTAACTGCCGTAATCGTACGGTGCTGAAGGTGCAAGTGAGACGAGTTCACTTAACAATTTGAGTGTACACCCAAAAGTTAGCTCAGCTGTAGTAGCGTTTAAGTTCGCTTTACCCTTGTTTTGTGGGTCTAACAGAACTACTGGAAGTGCCTCTTCCCATGAAGGATTAGCATGCGCGCTAAGGGCGACTTTTAGCTGAGGACAGAAACGCTCAACCAACCCGGGTGGTAAACCGTAGTACCAATGTGCATACGTCTTACAGTGTTTAACGGGGTCGCAAAATGGCTCTCAAAGTGTGATTCACAATCTATGGTCACTACTGCTGGACAACATAATTGTGCCACCCAACGTTCCAGGAAGGCGCTGGCTACCGTTTCTGAGGCGCAGTTCGGTAGCGGTATGGCTGCAGGTCATCTTGTGGAGCGTTCAGCACACGTCAGCAGATAACTAGAGTCATTCGATGGTGATAAGGGACCCCCCAGATCGACGCGCACGTAGTGAAAACGTGCATCAGGCAAGGGAAATGTATCAGCATGGCTCTTCGCATGACGGTGGTCCTTAGTACGTTGGCAATGGACGCAAGAACTGTTTCAATTGCGGACATCACTGTTTACTTTAGGCCATACAAAGCGTTCAGTGACAAGTTTAACTGAAATGCCTATCCCAGGCTGGGACAAGTTGTACCATGTATTGAGTACTGTGCGGCGGAAAGATGCAACACTACAGGGTGAGGTGTGCCAAGGGAGGTGTCGCCGAGGATTGTTCTTCTTGAATATGTCAGAGAAATGGGTTGAGTGGTGAGAGAGCTCTTTGGACGAAGATGCTGGATCTCAGGATCAGTGGCTTTTGCAGCAACGATGGCTTCTGAATGTATGCTATTGTCAACAAATGCATTGCAATTATGAAAGAGCGTCCGCGACACTGTTTTCGGTACTAAGGTATGTCGTATATCAGTTGTAAGCTGAGAGATATAGTTCAGGTGCCTAACCCTCCTTGGAGAATGCTTGTCAAATGAAGTATTTAAAAAATGAGTCAGCAGTTTGTGATTAGTGTAAACCTTCCACCGATTGACGGAGGTGCCGGATGTCTAAATAGATTGCTAGCAACTCTCTACCAAGCGTGTTGTAGTGGGATTTAGCAGACTGCAAAGTTTAGAGCGGTAAGCTACAGGTTGTCATAGCTTTCCAACCAATTGCTGTAACAGGTCACCGACAGCTGTGTAAGACGAGTCGGTTACAACTGATATTGGTGCGTTCGGATCAGGATGAGCAAGCATACTTAAGTCGGCGACCAAATCCTTTAGTTCATTGAAGGCAGTGCATACAGCTTCTGTCAGGTGGAGTTTGCAATCACCTTCACGGAAGAGATCGGTGATTAGTGACACTATATGAGCACAACAGGGTATGAAAAGCATGTGGTAATTCATCAGACATGCAAAACGACGAAATTGCGTAGAGGATTTTGGCACGGGCTATTCACGGATGGATTCCACATTACCCGTTAATGCCCGATTAGGTGTTCTGGGATCTGATGACCTAGAGATTCTATTGTGGTCTTACCTAGTTCGCGCTCTGTAAAGTTAACTGGGACGCCTTATTGGATCAAACGCTCCAGTAAGACGCGAAGATGCGAAGAACTTGCATCGATTTTTCAAATTTAGTCATGTGAAACTCCAGGTCGGTCCTATCCCTCCCAAACATTTATCTCCGTATATTCTACCTCTCCTGTTTCTGACCGTAAATTGGGCCTTGACCCAAATGTTTTTAATAGTTACGCGATTAGTCAGCTGCCTGTTATTGTGCTTTACTTGAGTGGTACGTGCGACATCCTTCTTGGAGTTAGGCTCGTTCCCATTGTTTCGGAACCTGTTGGCTGCTCGAATGAACATTGTTGGGTATGAATGATATATTGTGTGATTATAGTTCAGTTGTAGCCTGTCCAGCAACAAATTGTCCATCGAAACTCCTACGGGTGTCTAATTGCCCAGTAATTGTTCAGTAATACTACAACAGTGTGATTCAATCTTGTTTTAATTAATTGGGACCGTTGGTTTATCAATAGGCGTTACTCAACTTCTTCCTTGAAGATCGTTCGTTACCATCAAACATAATATCATCCAGAGAACATGAAGTGAAACCACATAGCATTTAAAGACATTTGAAAGGAACAAAAGAGGTAATAACAACAGTTGTGGGTAGTTCTTCTTTGAATACTGGGATCTGGTGATAAACACATACAAAATTTATCCAGTTGAAGATATATATGCAAATATATATGCAAATAGTCAAATCCTGCATATAGAAGATTAGATATTAGTCAGAGACGGTTGCTTTGGTTAGCTGGCGGCAATCACCGCATAGGCGCCAAAACACTTGACTTCATGGGGACTAAATGCAACGGTGAGGTCCATGGGCACTTGAAATGGTGTATTACTCTTAGTCAGACCATGTGTTCGCAATCTGTCCTGTCTTGAGCCAATCGACGAAACCTTGCTGCGACGAGAGATCATATGGTGCGGATGTGGTTTGTAACCTCTGAGATTACTGTTGGGATATCATTTGATACGCGAAAGTGCTGTGAGAAGTGGTGAATAGATCCACGAATTGCCTAGGGGCTTTAGGTTGGACATGTACAGATGTCAGGATTGCAACTGTTGCTGTTGCTGAAATCAGTTAACGTACGGGCCAGAAAGATCGAAATACTTGGAAAAATCAATGACGATTATGACAAAAGATACCGTGGTAACTGTAAACACCCAGCAGAATTTCCACCGGAAGCCATAGGTGGTTATAACAGTGCCATTAGCAGCACGGAGTCGTCGTTTGCAGACAGAAACACGCCAACCTGCGCCCCTGCACCATCCAGGAACCTGTTACCAGATTCTATGTTTCGCACAAAATGATGCAATGTTTTCCGTTAAAGGTTAACAGCTGAGTTTGCGTCGCCATGATGATGCGTAGGTGCAGGCTTTGGTGCATCGTTTGGCTCGGTTACCAAAACATTCATGGTACCAACAACAGTCAATTTTTTACTGCCCAAGGAATACGATGAGTCGACAACTTAAGGAACGGTTTGAAGAAATTTCGTTTGAACCGTGTCGCAAAGTTTCGATTTTTGCCCTTAGAGCCTCACTCTATGATTGACCACGTTTTGGATTAACCAAAATTTCAGGACGACGCATGCCTATTGCAAGACGTAAAATAGAATGTGTTACAATCAAAGAAGCAAGTAATTGTTGAAAACCTTCCACTACTTGATCAATGATTTTCGGTATCTCGATTGGGTTTGTGAACGAACGACGGACAATATTGTTTGTGCTGCTTCTGGTAATCTTTTAAGCCAGAGTTCACGAAGGAGGGATTTTTTCATTTGCGTGTTGCCGATGAGCTGTTACCTCTCTGCTAGAAAACTTATAGGACTTCTGTTGCCTAGCTTCAGTTGACTGAAAATTCGTTGCCGTCGGGTCTTTTCAGAGGGTGTGCTCCAATCAACAAATGTTTGATAAGGTTCCATGCTTGTGCGTTAACGACTATTTTAGTGTATCATCGTGAAGCTGCATGATGACTTCACTCGGAAGCATTGTTAACAGCTGTCAGAATCCAGTTTGACGGGACAACAGTCCGTTATTGAAAAATGTGGTCTCCTACTAAACAAACTAAAGAAGTGAGTCCCCTTCCAAAACTGAAGGGACTAGCAACATATTACTTCCGAGAGGTGGCTGTCGACGTGCTTGGATAAAAATTCATACGTTCGGTAGAGGTCACACAATAACCAGTTATCAAGTGTTGCTAACCAAAGTGAATTAAGAAAATTTACATATGATTACATATCAATTTGAACATCACCCACAATTTATCACAGCTTTCGCATTCCCATAGACTATCCAGTCGGCCCCTTTCGAACAACTGAAGCACTAGACTCGAGTTTCGCTCTCATTAGAGCTCGTCATTAGTGAATATCCTTGCTACTGCCGGGACTAGGACCACGGACACGCTGTTCATGAGGCAACCATGTTTACCACTGCGCCATTGACCTCACATTAGGCACGACCGAATGATCATTTGTGAACGCTCAACCACTTTCGTTTGTGAGTACAGAATAGGTTGCTCGATCTTCCCGAAAGGAGACACAGTAACTGTCCTGTTAATTCTAATCGATAACCCCGCGATTAGGACTTCCTAGACAGGTCAAAATCTCCGATCTCATTAAACCTGCTAGGCGATATTTTAGATTAGTCTATGGGAATGCGACAGCTGCGATCAGTTGTGGGTGATGTTCGAACTGAAATAAACCAAATCCCCGACTACTCATAAGTAATCTAAAATGATTATATCCTGAACGCATACGTAACGCAGAGGAATACAAATGCTGACATATACGCCACTGTTGAGCATCGAATCCAGCCGAAACCTTGACTTTTCACAGTTCGGTCTCATCTAAAATCATAAATCTGTCACGCTACTCATTAGTAATACAATTTTTATGGCATTGGCGGATTCCAGCGTGAACTGTTCGAGAAATCCTGCCGGGGCAGTCGATCCCCTGGATCATTTGGTGGATTCTATATGAGACAATGGGAGGGGTGTGTAACCAAGTCCAAATGTGAAATTTCCGAGTTCCTGGCGTAGCTTCGTAGCTCAGTTAGTAGGGTGCTTGCCGCGTTGAGGCATGGTGTTTCTGTCGCTGGTTCGAATCCAGCCGAAGCCCTGACTTTTTACAATTGGATCTCATCTGTAATTACTTAAATGCTTACATTATGTGGCGTCAATTCCTACTGACATATGTAGGTATTAATGATAGTCAAACTGCCAGTTTACGTTGAGTATGCTGGTGTATTTGCTTGACAAATTACTTGTTGCTTGTGCAACCCAATATGTTGAGTTTTACAGATGTGGTATTAAAACTTGACTGTCCTCCACTTTTGTAAGTTGATGAGAGAAATGCCTGTGAAAATCTGATGGATTTCTCATGCCCGATTAATATTAGTATTTTCACCAAACTAATTATTTCAATTTCTGTCTACGCTCGCTTCCACTGTGGGTGCTCAGATAGTTTGCAGACCATAACTTGCGGAAGGATTTGCTTGCGCAGCAACTATAAAAAATATTTACCACTATGAAAGTCTTCTAAATAATCATTTAATTGCGCATCAGTGGAACTCAGTGATAATAACTGAGAGGTTTGACGTACCTGGCGAATGTTGCTCATAATTATTACTAGTGTCAGACATGTGTAAAGCATGACGGCAGTCATTATGATACTTATGACTTTGTAGGTCGTTGACGATTATATCTGGTTTGCTCTGTTTCCATACGTCACATGTTTTCCAGCTTTATCTCGTGTAAGTTAACAGCAATTGTTCCTGCTTTTTCTACTTCCCCCATCCTACTGAAAAAGAAATCTTTGGACGTATAAATATTGTCAATTTCGACCTGTTTGTAATCAGGAGAGGTAAAACGCGATCAAAAGATTCCATTTCACTTATACTTTGAATATTCTGGCCAGATTGTGTTCCTTTTAGTGAAGTTTTTAATTTTATTGAAGTTCTGTTGCTCACTTTGTATTCTACATAGTGAGTCCACGCACACTCCGGTTTGTCCACTAAAGTAAGATCATCCTGAAATTCTTCACCACGTGAGACAATTTTCTGAAAAATCACGCTCACAAGCATTTACCGTATCCTTTCGGAATGAATAAACTGGGATTCGGAACGTGATGTGCAAAGGGACCAGCCTCCAACAAGAAATCAATTAGTAATTACGAATCGATACTTCTGATCCAAATTAGAACGGTGAAATACTATTCGTAACTTTGCACTTTGTGAGTGTTCATGGCTTTCGGTATATTTATTTGATCTCACTTAAGTTACCGTTTGTCAAGACGAACTATGATTACAGGATTTTGAGTTGCTTGTCATGTGTTCAGTTCTTGCGTCAGTGATGATCATGAACAAATTAGAGGCGCCAGAAACAGTAGTGACTGAAAGGATGTTGCTTCAAAGTTTATGGAAACCTTTCACACACCTTTCACGAAAGTATGTGTAGACTTGAAGAGTGTTTTCGTAACTCGATTGTTTTACGTCTTTGTTTGAATATACGCATTTAACGTGAAGGGGATCGTTTTCTAGTTGCAGTGCAATGCGACGATTTGTGTCTAATTTACAAGGCCGGAATTGTAATGACATGCGTAATATATCACAAGTTACTCTGCAATTTTGTCTTGGTTACACAAAGTACGTACGGACAAAAGTTTTCTCCAATAAATCAGAATGATATAAAATGATCCTAGTTTTAAGTTACTCTCAGTATATTTGTAGTTGCTGGGTTTACTGAAAACTGCAATTGAGACAGTTAATGTGTAAATGTAAATAATTGTGTTGAATGAGTCTTGCCTGTCAAAGAAGGTTGGAGAGTGAAAGCGGATTATAGAAAGTCCAATTCGATCAATCTTATAACTGAGTTGAGTGAACACATCTTGACAACACTACTAAATTAGAGTTGTTTGTATAGGTCACGTTTGACGCTGAACTTTCGAAGTATGCGATGTCCTTCTGGTAACACTCATTGACCAAGTTCAGGATCCGATTACCCTAAAATACTAGACAGAGATAGGTGTTTTGAGGACGCTCTACAATCCAATAAACATTCTAACAAAATTTGTCGTCTACTCATGAAGCCAAGAGTTCAAAGTGAGCTACAGTAAATTTGAAGGTATCCAGGCGTGATTGGTTTATCCGTCCGAGTACTTTCGATTAGGTAACCAGATATTTTTCAAACTGACATTCATTGGCCAAATACCCGAAGGAATTCCGGTTTTTAGGCTCGATATGACCGTCTAGTGCACTGACAGAATCAGAAATCACAGCACTCTTTGTCATGGATCTGAAAAGAGCTTACACTTCACATTGAAATTTGGTACACAACCACAAAGCTGGGTCATTCTCATCATCGTTTTTCCGACGTGTTAGTAACTGGATAGTTGGAGAAACTGATGAGCAGCGAGGTTTAACTCTTTATTGGACAATATCACCCATATTGACCAGGTTGAATGTAGGTCAGTGCTTTCTAAATCAACAATAAAGAACAGATGTTGTTGCTAACATTAGTTGAATACATGTCGATTAGGATGCTATTTACAGCCAGTAAACATCATCCAAGTTTATCAAAAAAACGACGTGGAAGAGTCTACTGCAGTTAAAGCATTGCAACTGATAGTCGCTCACTCGAGCCCAGTTTACAGAAACTTTGTACACGTGGATGGAAAAATTCACTAAGCTTAATCTGATTGGGTACAATGATAGACTAATTGCACTTTACGACCAGCAACACAAGCTAAAATTAAAAAATTGTGCCATCAATTTGCAGCAGGTTCCTACCACAGTTTCTAAGTGCGAGGGCTCATTGGATTTTTGTAGAGTTTAAAGTTGAGTGGGAAATCTAATCGGCACGCCTAACCCCCTTATCGTGATACCGTCGCGGCAGTCCCGGTTCAAACCTCGACTAGTTAGGCATTCAGCAAATCCAGATAAGGCCGACGATTCTCCCTGGTTTTAATGTACTGGTTACTTTCGACCATGAAAATGAAAACACTACTGGTATCTCCACGTCAGCATTCACCGGCCAGCGATGTACATCCGTATAGGATATGTCAATCAAGCGCTGGATTTTGGCGCATACTGGTATGCATCAACTCAAGTATGGTGTAGAACAGAAAGTAGATGATCATCCCCTAGTCTTTGACTGCACCGACTTTGACTAAAGTTTTCAAACCTAAATTGTCTCAGTCAACGCAAAAGGCATGCTTATCCTGTGGAACACATTTGCGGAAAGCTCAAGTGCTTGAATGCAGCCGGATCAAAGAGGTCTCAGCAAGAATTGGTTTTTCTCATCAGACTTGGAGATGAGCTAGCTCTATCATTTTTCAATCGACAAAAACTTCACTACCAGCGTCTATCACATTTCTCTAGCAGTACTCTGAAAAACATCGTGACGCTTTTACATGCGAGGAACTGACAGAAGAAGATTACCCCCACTACCAATCGAACCACCGCTTCACAGGCAAGCAAGACGTCAGATGTTAAGTCCCGAACTGCCGAACAATCCGAGCGGTCCTACTTCTTAGCCCGAACAGCGGTAGCCCAACTGAAGTCCAATAGCAATGCCTTCTTACACAGTGATGAATTGTTAGTAATTGCCTGCGGTCTTCCTGCAGGCATCTTTAGAATGTTACAGGCAAATTCACTGCTTACCATGAACGCCTCACAAAACTTTTCGTATATCTGGCGGCTGATCAGTCGACGACGTGTTTGTGTTGCTGCAGGAACCCACTCGATCAGGAAGCAGATACGAAAAGCTAACTACTCTACGATTCAACCACTCTATCACCAGCAGAAGAAACTTTACATCCGAAGCCTCTTCTGGAAACTGAGAAACTGCCTACAAGACGAACCGCGGCTTCCCTAGTAATTCCAACGAGTAATGGTCTGAGGTATTATATGCTCATTTGCACATTGATGAACGACTATCACGCACGACTCTGCATTCGACCTGGTCTTCGATTCAATCGTCCACTGGAGAGGACGTTTCCCCACTCTGAAAAACGTGGAACAGACCGCTCCAGGTTGGACCAGACTGTTCTGTAATGATTTGAATTGTATTAAAACTGATATCTTGGCCGGATACTTTAATCCCTTCCTGCTAACTGTAGATTGTCCACTTCATTCATGCTGCTCCTGCTCTCGCATCATGCTTGTTCCGAAAGTCAATTACTCATCTTTGTAAAAGTCAACGTTGCAAACAGCTATTTTCTGTCATTCTCATCGGGCATATACAATTACTAGCAATTAATTTAACTTACATATAAAACAGGAATATGGTTATACGCAACATTAATAGTCATGGAAAATGTGGATGACTATCTACCCGGGTGGTGGTGGGTTTGTTTGTGTGGATGTGTGTTGTGTTTACATGAATCATGTGACCGGTGTGTGGTAACGTGTTAATCGGGTTACTGGGACATTGGGTTTCTGACGATTTACACATGGTTGGCCGCGGGAGGTGTAGGGCCTGGACGAATTTCTTTTGGACGCACAGTTGGGGTTGCAGAGTTTGATAACGATTGCCTCTGCCCTAGACAACACTCTCATTCTGACAACTCGGAAATGAACGTGGGGCACTTCGTAAACGATTTTGAACGTTCTGTCGGGCGTGATTTGGTGACCTGTGTAGATCAGATGCGATCCGATGGCACTTAAGATTGGTTTCGTTATACCATTCTACTCCTCTTCGCCTAGCAAACTAGGACCCATCACCACATCTTCGAAGCTGGTGCGTTGCTTTCACAAGATATTGTCTGACCGTTGAAATATACTTTTGCAACCGCCACTCTTAATTTCGCATTCCTATATCCTGATGATTGCATCAAGTCGACCTTACTTTTCCATGCGCAGCTCCGGAACTCATGCACTACGTCTTCCAGTCTGTGTGCGGTTTTTGTGGACGTCTCCTAGGCGTTTGATTCTATTCCGCAGGATCTGATTATAGGATCGACCCAAACATTCAGCGCCCCTTTACCTCCAACACACGGTATTGCTGACTCATATGGAAACGCTTCCACCTCTCTCGAAAGTTCCGTTCTCCGATACAATCGTAGCGTGCGTCAGGGTGATTCACTATTGCTGCCGCTATTCAACATGGCAATGGATAAGCTGTTGGTTATATCCTGACCGAAGCTTGGTTATCTGATCCACGATACAATGGTTAGCGGTTCCTCGTACACCGGAGACCTGATCCGCCTGGCCAAGAATCTGATACGTCTTTCCGAGACGTTTGCGGCCGCCGCCAGTGCCTTGGAGCCATCCGGACTGAAGATGAACACATGGGAAACTAAATTCACGGTCGTATGTGGCGACCGTGAGCACAAATCAGCTGCTACCGTTGACGAGTTTATTCCATTCGGCCCGGACACTTTCCACCCACCAAGCACCGTCTGATATGGTGACCTATCTGGGTATCCCGTTCACCCGAAAGTGTAAATCATTAACCAACCACCGATTACAGCCTCGCACAATGCTACTCCTCCCATCTTTCGCAAATCACGAGTTAAGAGACTGCGGTTTAGTCAGTGTCCACTTCTGAAGAACGTGGTCAAAGATGACTCATTTGGTCATAACGTGAGGGATACTAATGTCTCAGTGCACGGAAGCGCATTAGACGTGGATGGACAAACTTTATCTTACGCCAGAAGGTCGTGGTCTTAAGAAAGTCTCTCTCCCCACTCTCCACTCGTTGACTGTTCAATCCAGAACACATTTTCCCCAGGATCTTTATTCGTGTCATCCAGCTCCAACGCGGTTTTCTTCGGACTGAGGTCCGGAATGCTCAGGGTGGCCGAAATGACCACGTTCAACCAGAAAGCCTCGCTCATATTCTCCAATCGTGCTGTACCTTGTACTCGATACAACCGCATGGCCAAGGACCAGAAGAACAGGTTACGCGAACTTGGCCACGCAGTCTTGGAGGAGCTACAAGTACCATTGACGAGCCCGTTCATTAAACTCGACGTTATTGCTGTTTATGATGACGCTGCTTTGGAACTAGACGTCAGTATTGTGGACGACTACCGAAGCCAATTTGCCTGGACGGACAAGTCTGCAAACCACGGAACCGACTATTATAATGTCACACTACTATGGACTGTAATGCACACTCTATATCTCATTCACATCTCTCCATCACTTTCCCTGGCATCCTCCTTCTTGCGGTGCGACTCTTCGGATAAGACCGTTATCTTACACAGTCATTGATTTTTTGTCTATTGACTATTTTAAGTACCCTGGAAATCTGTGATGTATTTATGCGGGAAAATCCGTTGATTTTTGCCACCTTCTGACGGTTGTCTCACTATGAAAGGCACTACTCCATCCCGAAGTGTGAGCGTTGCTTGTGTTAGTACCCCTGTGCCTTAAGAAGCTTTTGATGTTGAGTGATCCCTTTCCTCATTTTTGTTCTTCCTCTTTCATTTTCAGTACATTGGCCGAACTGTAACGGCACTGTTCACTCGGATCTTGGCGCACCTCTCCTAATCGCTCACGACTATAAAAAGTGATACGGTTTCGAGTGTCAGTGCAAAGATATTACGACGCCACCATATGCATCCCGTTGAAGCATTTGTGTTTTTAGATTAGACCCAGTTGTGAAATGTCAAGGCTTTGGCTGGATTCGAACCACTGACAGAAACACCGTGCCCCAAAGCAGCAAGCACTCTACCGGCTGAGCTACGAAGACGTGTTATCTTTCAGACAATGAATAAGTCTGCTTAGGGTTTTTCCAAAGCATTGCAA
This sequence comes from Paragonimus skrjabini miyazakii, assembly GCA_014338405.1. Lineage (NCBI taxonomy): Eukaryota > Metazoa > Platyhelminthes > Trematoda > Plagiorchiida > Troglotrematidae > Paragonimus > Paragonimus skrjabini miyazakii. The sequence continues at coordinate 64,826 of JTDE01002394.1, forward strand.
TAGACCGTATGAAGCCAACTTTATGTTTTGCAACTAAATTTGTGAGTTCCTTCCTACTGTGGTAGAACAACTTTGGGCCAAGAACGCAGATGGTACAGTGATACTGTATTCACAAACTCGGCGGACGAGTTAAATTCTACGTTACCTTAAATAAAACATTCATCTGCACATAACACTTACCTCGGGACGGCACAGTGATTGATCTCCATTTCATATACGGAAAACACCTTTTTTTGCCAGAGTACATCCCAGTGTTCCTTTTGTGTTTTTCTTCGGTTACTTCAATACACAAATACGTGCATCCGTTTGACTACTAACGAGTAGCAAGGTTTGACTACTCGCCCTCACTATAGTAAGTTACGCAGATTGAGTGATCATACTGTCACTTTTATTTTCTTATTCTCATTTTTCTCATTACGCATGTCTTATCAGTTTCTTCTTCCACAGTCTGTATTCATATCCACCATAATTAGTGGGTTAAGTGAATGGACAATGACTGAGCACCTTAAAAATTTTGCACGTAGGTGTCAACACGTCCAAATAACTGTACTTTATTTCGCGCATGTAACTAAAATGAGTGAACGAAATTATGCTTGATTACACGTCCTATCTGACTATCTTTGCTTTCCTTAAATTCATTCAAGGTAAAACCTGTGTATTTAACACCGTTTAATCTTGAATGCCATGTTGTATAAGTTTATGTGTTCAAAACAATCGACAAGTTACGTCTTCACTTGGAAATTCGCAATGCTATGAATTCGGTGGAACAGACCATAGCCAAACTGTTCGTCACCGTTCAAATAATGCACAGGTAATGAAACCCTGAGAAAGTAAGATTACTCGTCCGATTTTTCCGTTTAATCCTGTGATTGTTGGCATAACATCAACCTTTACTTTTACCGCCGGTGTTGAATAGTTTATCGGTAATAACACCAGTGACAGTGAATTAACCAGTACAAATAATCTTTCTGTGAATGTTGACAAGTATGTTTGCTGTACTGTCGTAAACATTTTTCAAGTGTATCCAAGAGTTGATAATCTAAAGCTTGAATTTCGTCTACTCTTTACCGACTTGAATTGTATATGTACAACACTTACAAATGAAGAACATCACCAAATCAGTCACCTGATAGTTTCCCTAAAACGTTTGTAATTGACTATTGCGATATGCATTTGTCAACTGTTACCTAGATGTAATCCTATGGCGTACACATATTCGTGACATTGGTGCCCCTTCCGCTCGAACTGCATTGACTTGGTCTTGTTTTTAAATTGGGACAGAACATTTGAAGTCCCCTCGATGAAATAAAAAAGTGAATATAGGAACAATCTCGCTAGAAAACCGCAATTTTCTCAGAAGTATGGAAAACGCCTATAAATTAGTCCTATTCAGCATGTCTGCGAAAACTCGGCCAGGTATGCAGGTGCACAACATCATCGACTGAATATGTTATTAAGATAAGTACTCAAGTAATCTATCGGACAGTAACGACGACTTAATCACAGGCGGCAAACGCTTGTGTGTTATGCTTAAAAACGTACCTAAAACTACACTTTCAGGTTACAATGATGGAACGGAGTCTTCTGTATTTACCTCTCATCCAATGAGTCTGGCACCAATAATTTGTTTGTGCGATTGCAATTACTATTGTGTATATATTTTCGCCAAAAATACGCATTTCATTTAGTGGCAAAGCAAATAATGTTTATCAAATTAGAATGAATTTACTAAACAAAAATTACGCCGAAGGTCTTAATGATCCATAAGACGTACAGCAAAATCAGCAACATATTGACTTTCACTACCAAAAGAATTCGATGCTCATCTGATACAATCTGTGTATTAATGCAACTCGGTAAAGCTTGGGTAACAAACACATATCAAGAAAGTGCAAGCACATTGCAACCCTTATAAAAAACGACAAATAAATGTCAGATGTCATGGAAAATAATCGATAGATTTAGTGCCAGCAGCTCATTCTAGATCATCACTCATAGCGGTATATATATATTTTAGTGGTAAAGCGAGTTAGATTTTTGACTTGCATCTATAGCGCATAAAACAAAGTAAACTAGGTGAGAATTACCTTGATTAAACGAAATCGCTTAATAATGAGCTCTCAGTAATGTACGATTAGGTGGACATGTTGCATGTGTACGAACAAAAGCTTTTCATCGTAAATACAAAACTGCAATTACTTATCTTAATGGTGCTTCCCCGGAAAAAGTATGAAATATGAGGAAAGTATGTACAAATAGATTATGATATTTTAGGGCTACAAAACTGTACTTGCTCACTGATTTCAACTGCAGCTTTAACCTAAGGGGCATGACAATGTCAAGACGAGAAGCGTATCGGCTGAAACACTAGAATTTATGCACTTGATTATATTGCTTATCTGGAAAATGTGCAGTGACGCTGAAATCTTGCTTTAGACAAAGGCAGATGTCAACATTTGCCAGTATCAAAACCCATCACTAACAATCGGGGACAAAAACACACCCGATGTGGCTCATTTCTGGTGGGTATTGAGTAATTTCAATGAACTGTATAGTCATGAGAACGACAAGGTAGCAAACAAGACTTGTTTTCTGTGTTTGATCATCAGGCTAATTACAACACAATAAATATGCAGGCGGTAGAGCTTAAATTTAAGTCACCTTATACGAATAAGAAACTTGCGTTTATCAGTCTTCCTTTCAAGGGTGATACCATGGCTGAAGTCATCTTGAGGAAGCTCAAAAATTCAGTCGAAACAACCTACCTTGCCGCTCAATTGTGCGTGAGTTTCCGTTCAACACCCATTATCATGTCACAACTCAAAGACAAACTTCCTTGTTCTACAACCAGCTGTTGTGTGTACTCATTTGTTTGCTCATGTCGGGCATCACACATTGGTCGTACTACAAGGCGATTGTCTGACAGAGTGCGTGAACATCACCCTGCGTAGTTGAATAGTGGTGTGGTTAAAACGGTCACAAGCGCGAATGTTGCTCATTTGACTGACTCTAATCATTCTTATTACTAATAAGTAGTGTGGCAGATTTATGAATTTAGATGAGACCCAACTGTGAAAAGTCAGGGCTTCGGCTGGATTCGAACCAGCGACAGACACACCATGCCTCAACGCGGCAAGGGCTCTACCAGCTGAGCTACGAAGCCACGCCAGGAGCTCGAAAATGTCACATTTGGACTCGGTTGCCCACCCGTCTCAACAGTTAAAGATTCTTGTGATTTATACTTACAG
>JTDE01002394.1:74563-98346 GCA_014338405.1 Paragonimus skrjabini miyazakii
CTGTAAGTATAAATCACAAGAATCTTTAACTGTTGAGACGGGTGGGCAACCGAGTCCAAATGTGACATTTTCGAGCTCCTGGCGTGGCTTCGTAGCTCAGCTGGTAGAGCCCTTGCCGCGTTGAGGCATGGTGTGTCTGTCGCTGGTTCGAATCCAGCCGAAGCCCTGACTAATCATTCTGTCAGTAAGAAAGACGCTTTACAGATTGTTTACCGAGTGCCAAGGAATCGGTCCAAGATGGTGAGATTCCGCATGTTGACCGTTGCCGAGGCCATTAGTATCCGATTCCGCAACCCTGACCTCTGTGCTCAGAAGACGTTCGTGCGGACACTTAATATGCCCTGGCCCACAACCAGTCAAGCTCACGAATTGGAACAGCGATTGCATAACTGATAACGCACACGCTGTCCATAACCTCTATTGACCGTTTCCCTGACTAGTCCCAGTTACTGTTTTCATATTTATTGTGTTGTAATTAGTTTGATGATCAAACACAGAAAACAAGTCTTGCTCGCTACCTTGTCGTTCTCATGACTTCATTGGATTTTTAGAGCGCATTCAACTGTATAGTGTCAGTAAGATGTCAGAAAATGAACACATCCAGCATTGAAACTTGTCAAAATAAGAAATCATGGCTATATCAAAATGCCAGGTAGTATTTCTAATATGTTAGGTGGCTCGATGTTAAAAACAAAACCTATTAGGGCATAGACTGTAGTAGAATGTGAATCCAAAAACAGTTGCCTTATCACCAACAACGTTGTGTTTAATGCAGTTACAAAGTTTAGGTTTAACGAAAAGTATGAAAATTTACGTAACCAAATATTTAAAATAACAGACAATTTTTTTGCACCTGCAAAACACTAACACACATGAAATTCATGTTATTTAATTTGTCATATGATTCAAATGAACTTGTACCTAAACAAAATTAAACGCAATAATTGCAGCTAACTCCATGAAGAAAGTAATCCTTGATTGGTGGTATTCTTTGTTGTACATAGGTGTGGATGAATTTTCTGAAGTAGCAATTGAAAACATAAACAAATGACAGGCTCTGTTGATGAGGTGACAGATGCCGGTAAGTTAATTCATATCACCGGCACAACCCCTAGTGAGAAGTCAGAAATCAGCTTTCTGGAATATTCGTTCATTTGGACAATCCGTTATTTCATGCAAAACGAACTGAATATGGTAATGACAAGTAGTTTAATGAATTCTTGGACCAACATTTGTTTTGAAGCCGTGATATCGCGTAAAAAATTAACTGGAAGCATATATATATATGTGAGTAATCAGGGTTCTGAACAACAAGCTCTCTACTGCCAGAATGACTAGTTATACAAAGCTGTGTATTTTAGTGGTGGCATTTGCCGCTTTGTCAGAGGCAACCGATAACTATCAAAGTAAGTCTACTACTTTTGTATTATGCTGTATAATCTGACAGTGTGCCACACTTTATCTTGTAGTACTGTTAACTAAAGAGTACAGATAAATTTTGACTAGAATGTACTAGCATGTATCCTTATCAGATGATTAATAATACCAATACCAACTCAAATCAAGTGTCCAGAATTTTCCACCCGCACGTTGTTGGGCGTGTATGCTACGAGTCTATAAAAACATGTGAGAGCTTTATTGCGCTCCACATTTCTATTTTAATAGAGAATAGGGTGATTGATAACGTTGGTGCTACATCCTCCAGAACGGTTGAAGCGGGCCTTAAATAGGATAAATTTATTTAGGAGGACCTACACAAACCAAAAAAGAATAACTAGCGAGAAACATTGAACTTTGCCGCCAGAAATCCCCTGAAAACAGCTTTCTGTAGGCGACCTGTAATCCAGTGACGCACAGCAATCAACGGAAAACGCTAGCGCAAATATGTGATAGAAAATAACAATAATCAGGCTGAGTTGAGGTATGAAATTATAAAAAGATGCCGAATAAATGAAACTGAAGCAAAAAACAACAGCTGTTGTAGGTAGAAAACATATGAATAATATAGAACAGAAGATGTCGAATAAAGAACTGACAAGGTAGTTAAATGGGTCGACTTTTAGCCAGCTTTTTGATTGTGACGCCCCGTGTAACGTTTAAAATTGTATAACTTCTACGAATGTATACACCTGCGAAGTTTGATCTAACCAAAGATAGTCAAAGATAAAAAATGAAGACCTCAGAAAAGCTGCCCAATTCACACCGCGTATACTCTCATTGCCTGTTCACCTATAAGTGACATGTTTGATAATCAAAGTTAGCATATGTTTAGTGAGTGTCATGAATTTGTAAGACCTCCACACTTTCTCAGCTCACTCTCTAAAATAACTGAGTGAAAACCTCTCATCCAGAAATAAATAGGCTATCTAGAGCAGACCTGAATGTCTTCAAGTCATACTGAACTATATGGTGGCATTTGTCAATTTCGTGTGCACAGCCATTGACGCTCCACGTAAGTCAAACAACATTAGATGTACGTCCACGATAACCCTGTATTGATTTCGATGTGATCAAAACTTACGAACACCGTATAGTTTGGGAATTGTTTCCGAAAAGCTTGAACTTCTACACTGATGGCGGTAGCCGTTGCTGCCACTTACATCCATAATAATTAATTAGTATAAATGTTTCCCAAATTGCTCGTTTCGTAATTGCGTGCTATTCAGAGTTGACATCCTTGCAAGGATGTGCACATGACAGTGAGAATGACTATGAACGGTTTGTCCTTCTTGAGTTCACCGTTTAATACTCACACCATCCAATCAAAATCTGTCATGGATATTATGATTTCTAAAACCATTTGTTTTAAAAATACCGTGAAATTAGCCTTGCAAAATATGGACTTTCTTGAGAACTTGATCAGTTGTCTAAAATTGTTCCGATACACTTTCCTACGAAATACTTAAAATCAGAGCAAGACATCTGCTATAATCTAGATCAGACAGAAGCGAAACGTTCGGACATAAAAATACGTTCGGACATAAAAATACAAATTATAAGTTTTAGTATCACAAACCCGTGAACTCATAAACAGAACCTACGCGAAAACGAAATTCGCAATACATATTCGGAACTGAAGCTTAACATTAGGGAAAGTTTCAATACTCGCTTAACTATTTCTACTAAATCTCATAGTGTTGTGTTTTAATGTTCGTTAATTTAGACCTGTTTAATTGCAATTGGAGGGCTACAAGAGATCACCAGTTGTTTTATTTGAACTCACGACCACCATTTTTTCCAAAACAATCTTACCATACAACACCACATTACACACACACACACATTACACACGCATTACACATTAAATGATCACGTATGAACACAACATTTGCGTCAATAACATACGTGTGAATGAGCAAGTAATGATGCTTGCAGGATATTGTTGGCTAACTTGTTGGTTTTCATCAATTTGACATGAACAGATGGTGCACCTGAAGGTAAGCCAAACACCGCCATAAGCTTGTCTTTTATTACTGTATTTCGCCTGAAAACCTAATCAGACGTCTTGTTTTTCGAAGTGAATAGACATGTTTCTAACAGCTTATGTTGTCTGCACCTATCTCACAACCGCTGCAATTGACTACATCGCTAATTTGAACCAAAACTGAATGCGTGTGATTGTGTTGTGCAGATAAAAAACATTTCCAGTGTTGTTCCTTCGTATAAATACGGTTTCTTCTCCACTTTATTTTACAATAAATATTAGACGTATGTTATCTTCAAGGTTTTCAGCAAACATTCATTCGTTTTTCACACAGCTAGACGATGAATACTCTACGAGTTTTAAATGCTTATTGCTAAGAAAGCCCATAGTTAAACGGAAATATATGTGGCCATTTAAATCTGGCCGGCAACTGTGCTTTTGTCACGATACTTATTTTAGATGAGACCTAACTGTGAAAAGTCAGAGCTTCGACTGGATTCGAACCAGCGACAGAGACACCATGCCTCAACGCGGCAAGCGTTCTATCAGCTGAACTACGACGTCACGCCAGGAGCTCGGAAATTTCATATTTGGACTCGGTTACCCACCCATCGCACTGTCTCATATTGAATCCACCAAATAATCCAGGGGACGATGCCGGGGCAGTCGATCCCCTGGATCATTTGTTGGATTTCATATGATACAACTTCGAACCAAACTTTTACAGGGCAAGTTGACCTGTCTAACCCAGTAGTCCGCAAAAAATAACTTGCTGTTCGGTTTCAGTAGCAAGTTGGTTAGCCATCAATAGATAGTGTAAATGACTGTGAAATTCTCGGGAATAATTGGTCAAACCTTTCTTCCTTTGTGCTCGCCTTCATACTTCATCCTTAACCGGAAACAAACAAACAAATCTGTAGTCCTTATCTTAATAAGATTGACTAGTTATTAAAAATGTGTTGTGAAGCGAATCACTAAAAATTCCCAGGTGGATATCTGATGAAATGTTGTGTCCATGTGTCATGCTGACCGTCGCTGACACATTTGCATAAATTGGCTCCATTAATACTTTCCCCCGTCAACTTCAGTTGACTTTTTCCTCACCCCCTTAAACCGTGTGGCACAATTTTTCTTCCGCTAACTCATAGGAAGGAATGCAGAAGTAAAGGTGGCTCTTCCTCATGGAACAATCTATGAGTTTATGAACCTGGTGGGACAGAAGGAAATTTGCAGGAAACTTCCCATAAGTTCAGAAATAATTATGAGACAAACAGCTGTTTTCTACACTTTTTATCAAGTCAAAACAGTTATATAGGTTTCACCAAGATGTCTTAGAACAAAGCGCAAAACCAAAGAAGTATGTGTTCACTCCATACAATAATTAGCTAGATCTGGACCGGATGTTGAATGGATGTTGCGTCACAGAGTCAGGGTTAAATGTTTATTTGGTGAGATTGGATGGGATTAATCTTTGGTCACGGAATTCGCAAGAACTTAATAAATTTCTTTTGAGAGTACAGGTTGGGGTTTCGTTATCTGATAGTAATCAATTCAGCGGTAGCGGGAATGTACTGATGGACTATTTTAGCTTGAGCTTTGGCAACTCTATAGACAATCCGGAATGTTTTGGCGACATCTATGCAATGGTTGTTGTAAGTTGGATGCACAACAATGGTACTAGAAGTGGATTTACCATATCCGATTCCGATCTAACCCGGATGATTATTTCTAGTTGATTTTGACAAGCGCTTAGCCCTACGGTCAAAATGTTCTGCAGTATAACAACAGCATGAAAATGAATTCGCCAGCACTGATTGATCATGGAATAGTAGCCTGTCTTCCAAGCTCAATATTAACATCAGCATTGTTGCTGACAACCGTCTTATGGTTTCCGCTGGAAAGGTACGTCTAAGTGACCGGTACATGCACCGGTTGAACCGATCTGCTACAATATCCCCTTTAAGCTGTAGTCTTATAAATACGGCTTACTTTTCAGCACTGTCTCATGCCAGATTTTGGTCCTCACATTTAAGGTGATGAATTGCTCCGGATAATAGTTTATCTTCGAAAGGTTTTGAACCGTTTTCAGTTCCTGCTCTACCCTGCCATCAGAACAAATCACTCTTGCTCTAGTTGTCAGACATTGAGCTAGATTTTGTTTCCGTTTAATGGGTACAAAACTATCGTTATATCTCAAATGGTTGAAACAAATAGCAACGGTTTGCGGTTACTGATTTTATAGCATTATGTTGGTGATAAAAAATGTTACATCAACCAAGGCAAGTGATAATATGACACCACTAAACCTCCGAATTACGTGAACTTTCTATATCATACACTACTCATTTCTTGTGAAAGTTGAACTATTCCGCATTATAGTTGGAATAAACGTATAAATTGAGAAATAAAAAAGAATAAAAATTCCTTAAAATCAGTTGAGAATTAAAAAACACTGTTCACAGGTTGTCAGAAATCATCTGCATGATGCCAACAAGTATTCTCACCAGGACGGGAACGTCAGCAAAGATAACTGATTCGGAACCACATTGAGTGATTTACCTTCATTTATTGACTATCAACATTTTTTCTGTGTAACAGGTTGATTCGTGATGCACAAAAATCTCTTTCGCATTTTGTGTGACACAATGAATCTCTGGTTCCGGTTCCTTTGTTTTCAGAAGTGTTCAGATGTATTTCCTAATTGTCGTCATCTGCCATAAGGAACAATAATATCGGCGCATACATATAGTTTTCAAGTTAACATTTGCTGACACACATTATTTAGGTTGTTTCCACACGAACAAATCCGCTAGAAGTCAAAAACATGCTCGTAAATTTGTTCGTGTTTGTTCGCTCGAGATTGCGAAAGCGGTTTAACAACCGTCAAACCTGCACCGGAAACTTAGTAGTTATTCGGTGAGTAATATAGGTATCCCACAAAAAGACCACGCAAAAATACTTAATGATTTAATCCAGCTCACGTCCTGAATCATCATATGTGAACATTGAGCTACATTTGCTTGCAACTAATGCCCAAGTTGTTCGATCACCTCTAAAGGAGAAACGAGTCCTAACAAAAGCGAAACTAGAGACTGGTGTTTCTTTTCGAAAGGGACCGACTGAAAATGCTATGAGACTACCACAGCTGTCATCAGTTGCGAGTGATGCTAAATTTTTATTGGACACAATATCTGTGTGCTCCTCTGGTTGGAAAAAGGTCTGCCCAATCCCCTGATGCAATAGACACGCCCAAAAATACTTGGAAAACTCGATCTTATATTACTATAGTGCGGACAGAGTAATAGCGACGGGAACCAGTGTGAACGTCAACAGGCAACAGGAGGAGTTGCATGTTATTATTGCAAGTTCGTCGTAATTTGTGTTGTTCTTGTGCGGTTTGATCAGTCGTAACATTAAGCTGTATTTGTTAACCTCACTGTCAAATGCAACTAAACGAACATCGGTTCCGCTACCTAAGATCAACTTTCCAAAAGTAGTTAAATAACAGCAACAATAAAACTGCTCCATTCATTCTGGGCAGGTAACCACAATGATTTAGTGAGAAATTCGACAGTAGCATATTTGACAAAATAAAATTACACGATTTGGCCCAAAACCTTAGTTTGAAGCATTCCTTAAGAATTGTTATCTCAAACGATTAACTGTTGACACTATCCATCTGCAAAGGCAAGCGCAAACACACTTGTGAACATATTTGTCGAAATAACGGCCAAAAATAGCACTTGATAACGTTTTCTAGGCTCAGTCTGAGAAAAGCAAATGGGTTGCATAACTCGTACGAGTTTTCTACCGAGTCTTAAATTAATTTGGATTATTCCATCACATACGCTGTCAGTTAACTGAAGAAAAAAAAATGACTGCATTCAAAGGATAACTGACGTTTTGCTTCAGTTGACGGTTAACATCTGGTCCATACTGTGACACAGCATGATATATATTTTTGGAGACATGTGCATCTATACTTAAATAAATGTTTTTCTCATAAAAACACAAACGAATGTGATACAAAAGAGTTTCATCAAGAAGGTATAAATTCACTGCCTGTTTTTGTCGTTTTGGTATGTATAGATGATGGTTGCTCAGGTAACTCAAAAATGGTTTTATACACATATTGCTAATTTATGTATTCACAATTTTACTGGAGGAATCGTGCATCATGTATCTTAGGATACGTTGTGTTACTTTGTTCCCAAAAATATCACGGGCACTGCAACTGGTTGCATGACTGCCTTCAACAGAATTACGAGCATCTGATTATGTCCAGTAATGCCAAGAAACGTATTTCAAGTTGTGTTGTATGGTGCATTGAAGCTATCTGTTGGACTTCGTTCCTCTTACAAGTGATGCATACAAAGTTCGTTTGCTATTATATTATTGAATCACTTGCTACTAGAACATGTCATCAGCAGATTTGTTTACGCAGTAAAATAATGAACAGTTTTTTATACACTGTGAATTTATAAACTGAGATGCATGCAATCTCAATTTTCTGATGTGCCTGGGCAATGATAAGTGCTATTACCATGGAAGCTTTTTGCAAACATGATCACCAACTTTTTCAAGGGGTACAGTGAAGTGAAATATCCAAAAATACAATAGAATGCTTTATGTTGAACGACTACATTTTACTCAATTTGTTATTTAACCTCATTTCTGATCAAAACCGACAAACTTTTGCAACCGTTTTCAAAAGACAGCTTTGACATGACTAAAGTTTTGTAATCGCAGTGATATCTACTAAACAGTCGACGAAATTATATTCAACTGTGTCATTTTAGTAAGTGATGTTTACCGAAGTGAGTGGATTTATATGGTCAAGTTCTTTGAATTTTCACTAGAAATCTCGCAATTATTTTGCGAATTTGTAATTTCTCCGAATCATCTTATTAGTCCATGTGAAACTGATTGCACCGAGTTCATCCATGTTTACTCCGAATGATGGCTTCATCACATGCGATATTGTATTATACATATTGTCTTGATATTTCGTAAACCTACCCGCCTGAAAAATTTTTTTTTACAATGTCTTCTCGATTTCCTTCCGCCAAAAGAAAGGTGTGCCATACCACTAAATCCGGGAATGTGCCACAGCAACTTCCTTGTATATGGATTCGACATAAGGAAGAAAGAATGTGTCTACTTCATCTACACCGGATGTGGTGGCAATGGGAATCGGTTCAGAAATAAGGTCGAATGCAAGATATTCTGCCAACCAATGGTGCTTGGGTAAAACTCTGTTTACTTTCTGTGAAGTTACGATTTGGCAAAATAATCATTTTTTTCATCACTTTCTTGCTTTTATTATCCGTTCGAATTTGCACTGGTGGCAATTACTGAAACCGTCTGTGAGAGATTACATAGGTCGCTCAGTATATACTAACAAACTGTATGAAGATGATATCCAATTTGAAATAATCAAAATTCCCGAAATTCACTCCAACTAAACAAACAGGTTGGAACGACAGAGAATAGAAGCTTGTAATAGAGAAAATACAGAAACTGCTAGACTGAAGTATAAACCGTGAGAGGAACACTTTGCAAATTATCCCGACGGCTGGTTATGAAAATATACCACTTTCAAAACAATAAAATCAATCGGTGTCTCAGCTGGCCAACCTTAAAGTGTCAGTCGACCTTTAAAGATAGAGGCTCGGCAAAAACTGCGTGACTGAATACATCCAGACTTAATTCAGATAAAATAGGGTGGGTAGCATTTAATGACGAGAACTGGGTTCCATGATTTCTACACACCAAAGGATTGATAACGCTAGGGTTTGATGTTTTCTGCCTTGTTTGTTCAGTCCATTGCACTGCCTACTCTTTCAGCCACATTGGCTATATGTAGGTGCATATATTCAATCCCTCTCTCGTTACACCTCTTCATGCTGTAACGCAAAAAAGCGAGTTTTAAACAGAAATAATGGTTTTGATCTTTGCTGAAACCGAATAACACTTTACTAAAGATTTTGCATACTGCACGCTACCGACAAACCATGGAAGTCGACATAGCGGTTTTCCAATCTGTACGCTCAACGTAAAGAGGCAAACGTTTGCTCAGTTATCTAGTCCGCATGTGGCACTGACAGAAAACAGTTCGAGTAAAATGGAAAGCGAACGATTTTGTCATTCGTCAGCTGCATGAGACTAGTACAACACCATGCGGTAAAATTAAAACAAAATTAAACATCGTTATTTCTAACGATATCTTTGAGTTAATCATTCCGAAGATCACCAGGCAGACTTACGAAATAAGCATCATAATACATTGTACTAAGCAGTGTCAAGAAACAGTAGTCTTTGTTGGAGAAAACTGAGGGGTTACAGGATTACCGTTATATATTTCGAAGGCCATTGTGCATAACCGCAAAATGAACATATATCCCTTTTTGCTTTAATACATTCCTATGCATTTGCAATTTTTTGGCATACATAAAGATTCTCGGATTACAAATAACCAGAAGTATTCAAGTACTATCGCGTAGTCATACTGTAGAAAAAACTGACGGTGGCCGCTTTTTTCAACCAGTGGAATAGCTGAAGAAGGATACCATAAAAATGTTGGAAGAAGGATGCAGAAAATCGGTGCTAGAAGCAGCCAATCTGACGTACGTTGCGCGGTGACTACTCTGATGAATAAGGTGAATCTCTGATTGGTGATCTATGTTTGATGGGAGAAACACTTCAAGGGTGCTCCAGGAAGACCAAAATCAAACCCATTTTGACATAGAGTTTGACAAACAAAATGAAAGGCGTTCTTTGAAAAAGTTTGGGACTGATAAGTTGAGTGGAATATGTAATGAAATATAACATTGAAAACAAAGTTATAGATAGAATGTTCACAAAAATTTGGAACAATGAGATTTTACACTAGTATGTATCTGCCGCCAAGTGGAATAAGTGATGAAATGTGTATACGATATTTTCTATATAGCAAGCATGCCAAAATGCATTAGATTTAAGCGTAACGTTATAACACTGGAGCTGTAACATTACGGAATTCTCATTCCACAACTTTCTTCCATATCAGTTTCCCGTATGTTTGTAGATTTGTTTACGATATGAATTATTTTGGAGACGACTGTTGTCCACAAACACCTCGCATTCCTATACAGCTTTGACATATTTATGGCTCAATGCAATTTCAAGGTGAGGAGGCTAAGAAATGTTGTCTTTGAGTAATATTACAAACTTACGCACCATCTTCACTTCTTCAGCAGCTGCAAGTCAACTGACCATTTGTAAACCAATAGTAAGACACCAGCAATTTAGTGAGCATCTTCCTCAAAGCATTGCTGGTTTTAAGATAAAATTTAGTTGCCACATGAGTCAAAACTCCTCCTATTTCCAAAAGCTATCGCAGCTGAAAAACCGTCAGTTCAAACTTTTTGCGGGCAACATGCCATCCGATGGATGCATTGATTTAACATACTTAAGAAGGCCGCATTATAATCAATGTCATATTCGAGTTCCAACATACCGATCGATTCACGGAATTCCTGATCGAGAAACAATATTTTTGCTTTAGATTAGATGTGGCAAATTTGTTTTTCACCACTACATAGTATGCCAACGCACATTAGCCTGTTCTATGCCAGCAAAACTCGTCCAGTTGATTTTATCTCATACTGTGTATGCGCGAGGACACAGAAGGTGGTGTTAATCACTCCTACTTGCATTCATGCAAACCGCAAACAGTGTACAAAACTACATTCTAAGTTTTTCAGTTGCTGAAATGTCATATTTGTCAGTATTTCTTGCAGTTCGACTACCAAATTTACACATCTAAATGAATCATAATTGATTTTCCTGAAGACGTTGCCACGTTTATGCGAGACGAGTCAGCCCGGAATGAATCTGCCTTCATGTTATATTCAGTTGGCTCACTTGTGCGTCGACCATGGGGCAACCAGAATATCTTTGGGGATTAAAGTTCTGCTTTGGTTCCACGAAACTGCAGAAACATCTGAACAATGTATGCTGTAACCACAACATGAAAGATGTTATACCTTAGCAATACATCTACGAAACAGGAGGTGAGATCCGGTTTCCATAATAACTTGCACTCACAGATGTAGCGTAATTTAGAGTAACGCAGCCAAATAACATGCGAAGTTCATTAGAACTCTTCGGAATTATTACGGTGTGATTTACCACATACCACCTCTTGATTAAATGACCAACCTCAACACTTACGACAACTTTCTCATTCTTTTGTCGATATATACCTGTTTTAGGGCAACATACCTGAAACGTAAAACTTCGACACAAAATAAGTGATTTTGTAAAAAATTCAGGAGCTTCATACTAAGTAGTGGATTGTATGAACGTAAAGACCACCAAAGCTCTGTACATTAAAGACACATAATAGTGACCAGCAATTAAATAAACACCTTCTTCAACCGTCGACGGAATATGTTCCTTTACTCTTGTTTGGGCTTCTTAAACAGTCACAGTGTCACGAGACCTTTTGCTGTACAAGTGCTTGAGATGGTTCATTGTGAAAAATTTGCTCTCGAAATCCAGTTCATCACAGCGCATGTTTTTACACTTTTACCTAATGGACCACAAAATATCCAGCCAAACTAGGCCATAATCATATAAGATTGTTTCCGCCCACCGATTCTTCGATCACATACCTGCTTACATTTAGGACCTCAGACAAGATCACCATAGTGAATACTGTTATTTATACGAGAACATCGCCCATGCAAGCATATCAAGCAGTCCACACGGCCTTTGGGTGACTTCATTGTGACGTACGCTCTGTCAGCCAAAAAGGTTTCGTGCAGATAGCGGGTTGTACATACGCAGTTGGTTTGTGAATGGTATCTCTCAGTGAATTTTTGACTTAGTTCCGTCATGCCTCAACCGCTTTGAAGAACAAAATCAGTTTTGATAATACTCTTTAGAACTAGTGCAGTGAAGATAAACGATCGTCATATACTACTCATACCACTGCTATTCAGTAGTAGGACTGGAGCATATATTTCGACATCGTACAAGCCGCAGGAAGGAACATCAGAGTGCAGCTTCGCCCACAATGGTCCCTGTTACTTAAAGGACTTGAGCATTGACGTCTGCGGCAACCGAGACGGTTTGGGGCCAAATACCGCGTGCAAATGAGTGGTTTTGTTTCTGGTCTTGTTTAAAAGTCTAACTTATGTATTGGTTTGTCGAATAAACAACACTTGTGCCATCCGAGTTCCTGGATCACAACAATTGGTGCCGTGACCAGGATTAGAGGATGTAGATCCCATAGCCGCAGCCGTTCAAGGATGGGGACGTCCGGAGCTTCCTGGAGGAATTCGAGGACGTGGCGAAAGCGGTCGGAGTCAAGACCGACCGCGCAAAGCTGGCGGCCCTGCGGATGCTGCTCAAGGGCAGGGCGAAGGCGGTTCTGGAGGTGGCACGAATGGGCCCCGCGAAGCTGGAGTGGGCCGCCGTGAAGGAGGCGCTGACCGCCGGGTTCGGCAGCCCAGCCGATTGCAAGGAGGCAATGCGGCAGTTCAAGGGCGCCCGGATTGGACCAGGAGGCGACCCTACTGTGTATGTCGTGTCACTGCGGGCAGCGTTATCAAGAGCCTTGCCACATTTGAACCAGGATTCGGAACAACGCATGCTGACAGATCAGTTCTTGGACGGAATGCCACCAGCGGTGCGGGATCATCCCAGGGTGGCTCTCATCGCACAGCCGACGACCATCGAACAGCTGGCTGATGCGGCTCGATAATTACTGGCAGACAACTCCCCGACAGTCAGCGAGTTGAAGACGAGTGAACCAAGTGAAGTGAATGACCTGCGAACCGCTTTGGAAAAGTTGACTCAAGAAGTGGCCGCTTTGAAGATGAGGAGGGAGCAGAACCGTGGCGACATCTGTTACAGATGCGGAAGACGTGGACACTGGCGAAAATTTTGTCCGCGGGGCGAGAAAAGGTTTCAT
Source organism: Paragonimus skrjabini miyazakii (assembly GCA_014338405.1). Classification (NCBI taxonomy): domain Eukaryota; kingdom Metazoa; phylum Platyhelminthes; class Trematoda; order Plagiorchiida; family Troglotrematidae; genus Paragonimus; species Paragonimus skrjabini miyazakii. Next base: position 87,949 of record JTDE01002394.1, read on the forward strand.
GTAAGTAAACGTTTCAATGATTGTTTTTTGTCTGGGAAGGGTGATCCGATAATAAGGGGCGGTTGATAAGACGGCAGTTCAGGCGAGGATAGAAATCAATGGTAGCTCGGAGTGCTGTTTGATTGACACTGGGGCGGCGATTTCATTGATTAGACCGAGACCGAGAGAAACTGTTCGACCGTGCGCGATGGTCGTTTGAACGGTCGGTGGGTTTACACTCAGAGTTACCAGCGTTGCGGAGTATGATGTCGGAATCGATGATCACGTAGTCAAGCAATCGTTCGTAATTTCCCCCGACGCACGCCAGACTATAATGGGAGCGGATTTTCTTGAACGCGCTGAGGCTGTGATTGATTTGAAGCATGGTAAACTCGTAACGAAGTATGGAGTGGTTCCTCTAGCGAGAAAACACAAGCCTCAGCTTGGACAAATTGAAACGATTGCACCCGCAGCAATACCAGTCTGTGACAATCAGTTGCTGAATAAAGTGATATGGAAATTCCGAAAGCTGTTCATCACGGATCATGACCCATATGGCTACTGTGACCTGATTGAACATGAAATCTTCATCAAGCCAGACCAATTTCGACCATTCGGGCCCAGAGGGACTCCGGTTCACCTGCAGCCGGAAATTGAGAGACAAGTGAAAGACATGCTGAAGGAGTAAATTATTGAGGAAGCTGACAGCCCGTTCAATTATCTTGTCCTGTTGGTGAGGAAGCCCAATGGGAAATTTCGATTCTGTGTCGATTTCAGATGACGCACCGAGATTACAGTCAACAAAGTCGTAGCAGTCCCAGCCGTGACAGAAATTTTTGACAAGCTACAGAACGCCAAGATATTTACAGTGCTAGACCTGCGGTCTGGATATTGGCAGGTCCCAATCAAGCATTCGGACCGAGACAAAAAAACGACGTCCACAGTGGGAGAAAAGCAATATCGCTTCAAACGTATGCCGTTCGGACTGTCAGGCGCCCCGTTCACGTTCAGACGACTGATGTTGAAGGTGCTGGAGGGACTGAACAATACTGTTGTTTAAGGAGACGATATCGTCATCTACAGCGGGAATGAGACGGAGCATAGCGGACACGCTTCAGCTGTGTTGCAGAAAATTGAACAAGCCGGCCTACGAATCAACAGTTCAAAGTGTCAACTGGCAAAACGAACGGTAATACTACTCGGTCACAAGGTCGGTCAGGGTGAGGTCCAACCGATTCCGGAGAAACTGCTTACAATCGAGGTCATTCCGGTGCCAACAACGAAGAGGACGTTACGACAGCTTCTTGGTCGTGTCGGGTTCTATAGCCGTTTCATCAAGAACTTCAATGAACTGGCCAGTCCGTTGTACGAAATTCTGAAGAAGGATTGCAAATTCTATTGGACAGATAAGGCCAATCAAGCGTTCATCAAGATCCAACAATTGATGAAGGAGGGACAGCTGACCCTGAAGTTGCCAGTGACTGGACAGAGCTTCGTTGTTGCGACGGATGCGAGCGATGTGGGTATCGGAGCTGTACTGAAGCAGGAAGGCGGTATTGTGGAATATGCCAGTCGAGTATTAACTCCTGCTGAACGAAATTACTCAACGACAAAGAAAGAGTGTTTGGCGATCGTGTGGGTCTTGGAAAAATGGAGGCCTTATTTGCTTGGCCAACGTTTCTATGTGAAGAATGATCACAAGCCGTTGGAGCGGATTAAATCGGCGAAGGATCCCAGAAGGAACCTGACTGGTTGGGCATTGCGATTATAGGAATATGATTTCATAATTCGCCATGTAGCTGGAAAAGAGAACTATGTTCCCGATCTGTTTTCCCGAACGCAGCACATGGATGAAGTTCACAAGGACGCGATCGGAGTCAACAGTATTGAACTGGAGAATGACCCCGGGAAGTTACAGTCAGCACAGAGGGCGGACCCGACAATCCGAATGGTGACTGATTAACTTCTATCGGGAGAACAACCAGAGAACGAGGAAATTCCGGATGTGACATCCTTCAGAACGCACTGGTCGGAATTGCGGTTGAATAGTGCGGGAATTTTAATGCGCCGATTGCGGGATGGAATAAGCGTGCCTGTTATACCGACGGGGTTGAGAGAGGCAATGGTGAAGGAATGTCATCAGTTGGCTCATATGGGATGTCATCGAACTTAAGAAATGCCGAGGTAAATGGCATACTGGCCTGGAATGAAGAAGGACGTTAACAATTATGTACTGGCGTGCCAGCAATGTCAGCTGCTGAAGAGCACTAGCCGTCCCAGTCAGTATCCTACACAACCAATTCCGGTCAGTGAGATTGGGGAATTCTGGTCGCTGGACGTAATGGGTCCCTTCCCAGTAACCACATCCGGAAATCAATACATCATTCTAATGACGGAACATTTCACAAGATAGATCGAAGCAGCCGCTATACCCGATCAGCGTGCAAGCATTGTGTGCAGATCATAGAATACCGCGAAACATGTTGACTGATCAAGGCTTCTGCTTCGAAAGTGAAGAGTTTCGGAACTGCTTGGAGCGTTTGGGAATCAGGAAAATTCGCACAACGCCGTACCATCCTCAATCAAATGGACTGACGGAACGAAGCAATCGCACCATCAAGGCATGGTTGGCGGCGAACCGATGGAGCTGGGAGAAAACGCTACCACTGATTCTGTTAGCCTACCGCTGTTCGCCTCAAGGAACAACGAAGAAATCGCCGTTCGAGGTAATGTACGGGCGCGTGCCACGCCTGCCAGTCGATCAAGAGGTTGGTTCATGGGGAGACCGGTGGATGAACTGGCGCGAATAAGCAGAAGGTCGGAGAGTGGCCAACCAAAACTTGGCGAACGCACAAGAAGTTACTAAGGAGCAGTCAACCGCAAAGTTGTCGGATCGAAATGTTGTATTTGAAATTGGTTCCAAGGTTAAATACAGAGACAGGCGAAGTCCAGGCGCTGCAGGACTAAGATCTAGGAAGTTCCTGGCGAGGTGGAGAGGACCTTATGTGTTAGTGGACCGCCGTGGTCCAGTGTATCTGATCAAGAATGATGGGAATCAACATCGAGTGCACAGAAGCCAGCTTTGCAAATGGTATGACACCCCGAGCAGAAGAGAGTGTACGCCAGGAGCAGCGACGTCCCCGAGGCCAATACGCAGATCGTTAAGAGAGCGAAGGGAACCTGAACGGCTTTTGCTGCAGCTGGAACAATCTTTGTGGGGGAGGAATGCAATGAGGCTGCGCGATCGTCATGTACTACTCATACCACTGCTATTCAGTAGTAGGACTGGAGCATATATTTCGGCATCGTACAAGCCGCAGGAAGGAACATCAGAGTGCAGCTTCGCCCACAATGGTCCCTGCTACTTAAAGGACTTGAGCATTGACGTCTGCGGCAACCGAGACGGTTTGGGGCCAAATACCGCGTGCAAATGAGTGGTTTTGTTTCTGATCTTGTTTAAACGTTTAACCCATGTATTGGTTTGTCGAATAAACAACCCTTGTGCCATCCGGGTTCTTGAAACACAGCACTATTACACATACTGGAAATACTCCAATCTCTACGCCTTTTCTACCACTGATCACATTAGTAAAAACGCCACTTAATGGACATGTACTGTCCTGTCAGTTTTCACACGGAGTTATGCACTAAACTGTTATGCTGATTTCAGCAGCCGTCTACACCTTACGAAGTTCACACCCGGCAATCTGAAGCTCTGTATGATGCTTTCAGAGAACAGACAAAAATACGCGCAGGCTTTGTGCACCAGCCAATCAATTGGAAGCAGTAAGCTGGATGAGTTCAGGGTGTGTGGTGTCCGCAAACTAGCGCAAACCGCCTTACACAGAACAGTACACAGTAGTAGCGAGTTTCAGAATATTCACGGAGTCTTTCTTCTTCCTTCTTTCTACCTTTTTACCACCGGAAGGAGATCGCTACAAAAATCAGGACTACTCTAAGACGTCCGCCAAAGTTCTTTTACAGCATTGCAAAACGGACTCAGCGAAATCTACAAACGTCAGTTGAGAATCGCGCCAGTTGATCTGGTCTGTCATCTCAACCTACAAAAAGTGGGCCTTCAATATTTGCTTCATCATTCCTAAACTGTTTAAATCGGCTTCGTAATTCCTCAGTGCAAAGGTAATTTTGCGGTTATTTTACCGATGGGCAACCGTAGGGAAACCATAAGCTATGCTTTGTACATATGGATATTAAATTCATAATCTATCAACCCGAGATTGTTTATAACTAATTGAAACAGTTTGACCTAACTCAGTTCACAGTCGATTGCACGAAACGTCCCATCATATAGGTTCAAAGCATAGGGACGTGGCAATAAATGATGGAACGTCATATATTAATATACTAAATTGTCAGGAACAGTTTAACTTGCGTAGCAATAAGGTCGATCGTTTTACGAACTGCTCTAAAATAGTTGGACAATTTGCCTCCTTCATCAGTCTGCTTACCACAGAGAGAACATGAAGTTTGTAAGATAAATTCATTTCGTACATTCTTCAATCGTAAAAGCCTAACAGTTAAAGTTTCTAAACGAACGATTGGCGGAAAACAAATTAATAATTAGCAGGTGCTGCGTTTTGTGCCTAAAATTTCTTAACGGTTACAATAAGCCTGTCCTTGTTTTCTTAACGAAGGTCAAGATACTTTTAGGATATCAATGGCAATCATTTATCTTTTCGATTATCCACTAGTGTGTGTTACACGTCCGTTATTGAAAAGATTGTACAAAATGATTTCTCTTTTATTCAAGACTTTCTGAGAAGAAGGCTTCATGTGATTTTGGCTAGTGCTAATATCTTATGTTGGCATGAAAAATGCTGGATTTCTGCCGGGACTTTAATATACCATCCCTGGCCTACAATAGTCATTTAAGTTAAAGATCCACCTGTTTATACAATGATACAAATATCTGACTTACTGTAAATGTCTCCATGCTAACGTGATGAGCTAGGTAAGCAACCCAACATTTAAAAATTTTCTGCATTGTTTTTAACCGCAATCTGACACCCACAGACCTAATTACTGATCTGATAACTGCTGCAATTTTCTGAACTAAATTCGAAATCAGTTTTATGAAGTATCCGACGATCTATACAATCAGTCAGTCATTGTAACGAACACAATCAAGGGCCAAAATGTTGTTTCAGGTGAACCAGCGATCACAGTTCATTCTATGATTGTGTATTGAACCAGGTTTGAATATAAGTGTATGAAGATGTGTTCATACATGCGAAGACCCTGTTTACATGCTACTAACTACTTAATACAATAGTGGCTGTTATCAAGGCGCTGTATCGTTTATTACTGGCTCTTCGATTTGGAAAAATGATAGCCCACGAATATTATGAGAAGTTTGTATCTGATAGTCGCATAGCAGTTCATCATTCATACGCACACATCATATATTATAGGGTATAAAACACTCAACATTGTGCAGATTGGTTACAACCTTATCACAACCGCTACATTCGTCCACATCAGAATATTTTGCAACCCCTCAAGTATACGATTGTGACGAGTTTTTTATCAGTTATGAAATTAGTTTACGTTTGCACTACTCGCTCAGAACAATGTTAGAAACTCACATTGCGAAAACTATGTTTACTTTCATTGTGAATGAGAGGTCAACCGGTAAAAACTTTTGTTTAATTTCAAGCATTTCTCATACAAAAGACTACTTAAGAAATAGGTGACTATAGTAAATACTTTTAGAAAATCAACAAAATGATATTAGAAGTCAAGCAATATTTGAACACTTCAAACCGATAAAGTATTATATCCAAATTATGCATAACATCCATTCCCGAAACTGCCCACCTTTGGTTTGTTATAACTGTTGCGTTTCTCCAAGAATACTACAACAAATATAAGCAAACCTTGACATGCAATTCTTTAGTTACCATAAAATGAGAGTTCTGTTAGTCACTCCGAACAACTTCAGAGTAACATTGGAATTAGTCCCATCAAATCAACTTTATATGACATGCGGTTAAAGTTTATGAATAATTACTTTACTCTCCCAATGCTATCAATGATGAATATGAAAATGGGCTCAGTCTTTTCAATCACTGTTTGGTTGCAATTCGGGTAGCGCACCCATAAAATATCTCGATGATTCGGATTGAACTGTATCGAATAACGACCGAACGTACCATCATCATCATAGACAATAATACTCTATTGATCCACATTGATGTAAAGAGTGCCATACAATCACGAGGAAGAAGAAAAGACAAATTCTGTATAGGATGAGAGAAAAGAAAAAAGTAGAGGAGAGAAAGAATCCCAGTCACTAAAATTAGCTCCGTCTACATTTAAACATTCAACGTCAAAGTGCCTACACTGAACGTATTGGAATTGCATAAAACAATAAAGCACAATAACAACAACAACACAGAACGTACATTGTTGAATTGTACGTATCACGTCTAAAGAAAGTTGGAGTGGTAAAACAAATGAATGAGAAAAAGGAGACAAAACATGTCAGTCACTTTCGTCACACCCACCACACCTTGAATGAGTGCGCGGATGTCTATAATCCTGTGGTGGTCTGGATTCCAGTCGTTCAGATCTTCTAACTGTCGGTACTTCAGGCATTTCATGCTTTCATGTATCCCAGGAATGTCCTTCACGTCCAGTAAAACAGAAATAGCTCCAAAATTAAACTGAAGATGGTCATCATATCTAATATGGCAGGAAAGATCCTCTAAGTCAGAATAGTGACCATGCGACTTCCGTTGGATGAAAAACTATCCCAGTAACAAGACGCAAATCATTATCTTCTAAAAATGTGAATTCATCTGCTATGGTACAGTCACGATTTGTACGTAAACAACGAGATTTTATTTTCAAAAAGCAGGACCCTTTCCAAATACATATTTTGATGGTTTTCTGTAATGCATGAAGAAATTATCGATTCCCCAGTCAAGTTTCACGGATAAATTTCATACACAGAAACTACTGACTAACTTCAGGGTGTGTGGAAAATTTTCTGTTTGTGTCAGAGCAGAGAGCAAATACCGACATCCAAGTCCTGTAGTCCGGCACTCCAAAGGCTTGACAGTGAAGTGAGTACCACTGTCAATTACCAGAGCAGGGCGTACACCTCGAATATTTTTCTCAAAGAATGTAGTATAAGGTCTGAATTCGATGTCGATGCTAGAAAAGCTTTAGGGCATGTAAAGTGGGCATCAATTGTGACTAAAACATAGTATTTCCCCCAGAGGGTGTTCTCATTAATCAGCATGAACTCTCTGGAACGTTTCAAAGACAACGGGTCACGGAAACCCTAGTAATTGTTTAGCATGAATCTTATGTATGCATTTGGTATAATTTGTGGTAATGTGATTAGTGTATGTTTCCGATTCTAGCCACCAACAAGATAAGTGACCTCACTTTGGCGACTCCCAAGTGTTCAAGATGTAAGTCCTCAAGTACAGCAGACATTTGAGTTGGTAGAACTGCAACACGATCTTCAGAACACAATAATCCAACGAGAGTTACGGACAAGCTTTCACGACGACAGTAAAATGCAGAGAACTGACGCCGCTAATGTTGTGTCTAGCCACTTTTTAAGGCAGAGGTAACAGGATCAAAGTACTTACGAGTATTACATGCAAGTACCTGTCTTTTTACTGGTAATGGTTGAAATAGCAAGCAGTCTGAGTCGTTAGAATTTGTGTCTGACAATGGTATCCTGGATAAGTAATCAACATAAGGGAATTTTATCTCGCGGTACAATGAATTATCGTGTTATGTTAAGAACTGAGGGCAATGCTCCAACGTTGCACCATGGCAGCAGGTAACTTTGCCAACGATTTGCTGAGAGGAAACAGAAATTTTAAGAGTTGGTGATTTGTTGTAATAGTGAATGACAACCCAAAAAGATACTTGTGAAGTCTTTTAACAGCCCATTGGACTCGAAATGCTTCACATTTGGTTTGTGAATACCCCTGCTAGTCTTCAAACAGCTGACGTAAAATTCATATAACAGGTATACCTCTGTTGAAGAACAGCTCCTATTCCTGTAATTACGGCCGAAAGACACGACAAAAAACGGTTGTGAAATAGCAGTAGCTTAAGGATGATGGTGTAAAATATGAGGCACTTTTTCATGGTTAATGAACCAGGAAATCTTAATGACTAGAATATCGAAAATGGAACTAACATAGTGGACAAAATTTGTAATAAAACATGAGTAGCATGAAAGTGTACCGTGGGAGGAACGAAGTTCATGTAGGTTGGTTGGTGATTATGCATTCACTAACGGGACTAACCGTTGCAAATCTGGTTTGAAACCATTATTACCAACAACATAGCTAAAAGATGAGAAAGAGGAAACTGAAAAATTACATTTCTTAGAGTAATTGACTATGTTTAAGTCAAAAAATCGTTTAACAGATAGAAAAAGCGATGATCATTGGTATATTCACCACGAACATAAAAAATAACATCATCTTGATAGGTTCCAATGCTACCTCATCGTTAAGAATTTGTACTCGTGGCATCTTAGAAACAATCAAGCCATAAGATAAAAAAACGTTTGAGTACAATCCAAATGGTGCATCGATCACTGTCAATTTGGTTGACATTTTATCAAGTGGTATTTGAAGGTAGGCATCTTTTAAATCAAACTTTGAAAAGACCTTAGGACTTAGCAAAGGATACGGTACGTTCTAGGGTTCCTCTGTTGTACAAGTGTGTTTTGGTAGGTATGTATTCAAAATCAACCTGTAGTCGCCAAAAATTCTGGACTTTACTCTGGCAACCTAATACCAGCCATCGGTCGGTCACGTGCTTGATCCTCTAACCGGGTATCGTATTCACATTTAGTCGCTTGTGTTTGCAACGTTGGAATGAAATCACAGGTAGATTAATACTCTAACTGAAGTAGTAAATTGAGTCCAGCCTCTTCAACTGTTGTAGAAGTATTTTCTTCAGCGCAGAATAATAAATACTGATTAGTGACTTCTGCAAAGTTAAGTTTTTGATGACAGCTTAAGCATCCCTGCCAACAAAATGTTTGGAAAATTTGATCTTCTCCAGATCGGATTTTGAGACATCAAATGCCAAGCCTGCCCAAATAATCTCCCACTTCCCGAACGTTTGAATGAATCGATAAATGATCTATTTCAGTAATCACTGTAACTAGTTCCAGAGGGCGATACCAAAATGTGCTGAGTGGGAGTGAACCGTATAGAATAATGATAGAACATATAGAAATTGCAACAGGCAGTGGGTCCTGACAACACAAAAGATATATTGTTGAACTGCATGTATCATATGGAGGGGAAATTGGAATAAAAAACGCTCGTATGACGGAAAGGAACAAAACATATCTGCCATGTTCAACACGTTGACACTGGACGTCTTTGCTCAGCCGACAACAACATTCCAGCTAGAAACAGTTTGCAAATAATTACTTAACCTTCATTAAGAGTCGTACTTTTTTACACAAATTATATTGTATTTGGAGCACTATCGTGTTCTTTTGTATCACCGTTTGTTTCATGTTGAGTATACTTCTATGTCATCATTGATTTCACCGCGTATATTTCGATGTCTACAATCAATATTCATCTTTGTTTTGAAGAAGGTATGCCATAACATTGAATGCGGAAACGCGTCAGCCGTTTCCTCACATTCCAAAACGAAGGTTTGGTTCGTCTACAAAGGATGTGGAAGCAGTGAAAATCGGTCCGAAAATAAAGCCCAATGTGGACGTTTTTGTCAACCACTGATTGGATAAAACATTGCAGCAGCGATGGCGTGAGATGCTTCTCACTCCTCAAAATTATAAAAATGGACCGAAAAGATAAATTTGAACAGATAACTTAGAAACAATTTTCTGCACGATGTATTTCTCGAGCACATTTTGCCGCATCTGAACAGGTACATACTGCAGTCTGCGGTTTTATATGGCAAACGTCACTAGACATTGTGAAGCCAAACAACAAAATCAACTCACGTTTGGCGGCATCAGAAAGTGATTTGCCTGTAACAGTGACCGAAGCCAAAGGACGCCTGTGCTTTAAACCATCACCCCAAGTGGCTTGCGCTGGACCACTTGCGGCCCCACTCACACACCACGTATCCGGTGTAAACCGGAAGGAATAAGACCAGTAGATATGTCAGTGATGTATTTGTGTCCAGCCGGCCAGTGCTGATTTGCTAATTGAATGGCTAGCAAGTAAAGGAAACCCTTATCTCTCGGAAACTAAACAGAGAAGCTGCAATAACCAGATCTAAACTGACAAGGAAGATATGTAAAATGTAATGGAAGAAGCATTTCAGCATGTGATAAAAGTGAAGAACAACATTCAGACTGAACCACAAAAAGAACAGGCAACCCGTTCATCATGCAATACACCAATAAAGCCCAAGAAAAGAATGGGTAGA
>JTDE01002395.1:32746-46814 GCA_014338405.1 Paragonimus skrjabini miyazakii
CTTGACCTCTGCAAGTTCGGTTGAGTGAGAACTTACAGGCCGTTCCACAGTTGAGAAATAGCACTTACCCTGGGATTATTGTAATCGTGCAGAAACGGTTGGAAGCGCTCGACCACTTGGTCGGCAATTTCAGCAGCCTCTGATAGCGGTTGTGAGCGGGCTACGGACACAATAGCTTGGGCTGTCTCCGGCAGCCTCTGCATCCATAGCTCTCGCAATAGTGACTCATCCATGTGAGAGTGACCGAGAAGTTGCTGCATTTCACGGAGCAACGTGGACGGGCGTTTGTCACCCAGTTGTAATCCGCTGAAAAGCTGCTGTAGGCGGGTCTTCTCTGATGGGGCTTTCCGCTTGATCACGGCCTCCTTAAGGGTATCTAGCGATTTTCCGCGGGTTGAGTGGGGAGGACGTCACGCAGTTGCATGGTGACTTCCTTCGGAAGCCTGGACACTAGCTGACTGAACTTCGCCTGGTCAGACGAAATTCGGTTATTGACGAACTCGGCTTCAAGGTAGACAAACCATAGTAGGGGATCCATCTCCAAGAATGGAGGAACTGTTAGTGTAACTGCGCCTACAGTATGCGAATCTAAAGGCTTAATATCTTCCTCAGACATGGTAAATGCTCAATAGCTTGTAATATGCAAAAACGGGAAATATAGAGTAGGTGAATATGAAAATTTGGTCAGACCTACTATATAATCAAAAATTGAAATACGGTCAATAAAAATAATAGAATGCCGTATTAAAATAAATTAACTCCAAGGAACTGACTCACCAAATGGCGTGAGACGAAGATACGTGGACAAAATACGCCGGATCACGGAATAAAATAGCGGACCAAATTTCGGCGAAAATGCTATTGTCGGGCTCACCAGTTTGTGGGTACTGTCCCACAAAGTCTCACTCCAGATTTTACGAGTTACCCAATGGCAATAATTCAGAAGACAACAAACAGCGCGGTACTCTATGTATTGCCCCGACCGAGAAGCGAGAAAATGTACAGCCAGTAAGTCTCCGGCAAATAGCGCGCAGAACAGAAAAGTGAAGAATTTCTACACCAGCGGAAATAAGGCATATAATTGGGCTAAACAAACGTGCCTCATCAGGAGGTGTCAAAATATACAACAAAATACCAACAAAAATCAGGCTGTTCTAGGAGGTCGCTACACTGGCCACTATGTCTGAGTGGCTATTTGGGGACCAATCTATCCACCAGATGGATCTCGTTTGTGATAGTTAGGTCAAACAAAGAAGGGATCTGACCAGCACGATGCCACTTCGGAGCACCGGCACGCTAGGTCCACATTGAGAAAGAAGTGTGAACTTCGTCCTCACGGTCCAAATGGAACATTGTTGACCAGTTTTACCTTCTGTGCATTGAAGTCATCTACAATATGTAAGTGAAAGCGACGCTTACTTATGAAATTTTCTAGACTTCCAAGAAGAACGTTCTCATCAGATGTGTTGCTTGAGGGAGAACGATGACTAATCCCCACTAGGAGTGCTTCTTGGTCATACAGTGCGTCGTACTTGTCAGGGACTGAAATTCCTTGACTACCGTAAGTGTCGGGAGGCTCTGACTCGGAAAGATCACCGATCTTCGTTTCCCCCTCAAGGGAGTCGACGCGGTACACGGAGCACATAGGGACGTTCGGTTCACTATCACTGTAGTTCGCCGAAATCCACGTGTCCGTAAAAGCAGAAATATGTGAGGTGACGTCATAAGCCAACTGCCTGATTTTTGGAGGTTTATTGAATAAATTCGGACAGTTTGTGTCCATGCAACTAAGAGCTGCCTCCTCATTTGGATGTGTACGAGAAGAGGTAAAAGAAAGCGAGGAAAAGCCTGGAAAATGAGTGCGATAACATTTGGAGGAGACATGGGTAACAGACTTGCAGTGGTTACCTCTTCATGCTTCTTAACTGTGGGATTCCTATTGGAAATGGGGAGTGCTTTGCCGTGGCTTGTGGGTAAGCGTCTCTTTGGAATGCACTGCCTATTTTTGATATGCCATGATTGATGTTCTTTTGGTCACGTCCTTCCCTAAAGCTCTGAAAGAGGAGTTGGTTATTTTTCGGCCTCGAAAATGTGCATGATTACTATTTTAAGAGTGTGGAAGGGAAACCCAGCAGGCCGTTCCGACTACAGACTTTGGGGAGTGAATATCTCATGATCGGTTTCTTGAGGGGTGCGGGGGCACAAGGTATGACGGACAGCAAAGGACTGGCTTGTTTATAATGAAGTCATAACTTGCTTTTCATCTCTTTCATGAAGACAAACATGGTCTATTTCGAACTACTGGCTTATTTTTACACTGGTCACGCCGCATAGACTCAAAATTGCGTACCTGATAATTCTTGGCGTACACCCTCAAGCCGACACTCTACGGTCAGTTTCCCGTTTCACCCGTGTTTGGATGCACCAGATAAAGGTAGTCCGAGTGGAGGATCGAACTTGCACTCTTTCGTGTGGCAAGGTAAAGCTGTTATCCGCTCTGCCACCAGCTCTGTAAGCATTGCCTGCGACTCTCGTGAGTATCATGAACCATTAAGTGTTCAATTTCGAGTCTTTACGATCGTAGTGTAAAAATAAACCGGCAATCCGAAATGGGCTGTGTCTGTCAGCTTAAGAGAGGTGGAAAGCAGGTTGTAAATCATTTACATTCAGCTTACCGTTCACTAACGAGGCCGAATGGATAAGAGCTCTGGCTCGTAACGCGAAGGGTTGCTGGTTCGATCCTCCACTCAGACTATCTGATGAGTCCGAACAGGTGTCTGTTTGGTTGGCTTCTTTGTTATGTTCACACTTGCCAAGTCCCCAAGGTTCTGTAAATGATTGGTCAGGAGGGACTCCCGGTTTGCTACATTTTCCTGGAGACACCAAGGAAGTAAAAGATGGACTCCTAGGTCCTTTGGCTTCACCTGAGGCTTATGGTCCACCTTCATACGTGCCCTTGTTTTAGCCGTTTAAAGACGTTTCCCTGGTTCTTGTAGAGAACGAGCGAGTGAGATGCCTGTCATATTGGCATGCGCGATTTTTAATTCAGGAATTTTGTCAAGCATTGTCTCGATGCTCACTTCGCCAAATTATGTTGCAAGAAGGCCAGGTGACTTCTTGTTGGCTCTGGAGTTAATTCTATCCACTAAAACCCAGTTGTTTAGATCTAGAGGAGAGGATGCACCTAAAATGGGCCTGGTTCGGTTGCCTGAAGAGGATGTGTAAACAGCAGGTCTTAGTGATCACCAACCAAAGTGGTGGACAGCTGTTTCAACCTAGCTAATTCTCATCAGCATGACGTACACCAGAAAATGGGACCCATGATCTATTAATGAGCAGTAGATTGTGATCAAAATGATTATTTATTAGACCACAGGATCAGGTATCGGGATTACAGGAAGGTGTGCGAATTATTTTCCTTAATTGTTGCGCCTGTGTAGTGGTCCCGATACTTATTGGTTAAACCACGGGGTCACTTGGACTAACTGTTTACAAAAAACTTTATCGACCCTTTCAAGGGCCTTGGTGGATGCTTTTTGGCCAATCACAAAACGTATAATCGGTTTAGACTTGTGAGCAAAAGAAGACGCAGCAGCTAGGAAAATCACTAAAGAGGATGTGGCAGGAGACTGTCCTCATAACAGTACCCTCCTCTCACGAATAACTCCATCTTCAAGATTAGCAGCGACTTCCTCTGTCGAAACCGTTTAGGGTACCATTGTCTTCTTTGTCGCAGCAAGTCCTTGAATAACGAGAGCTACATACTCGTTTGGGAATGCCAGTTCTGTCCTCATATCCGACCTTGTACACCGCGTGTCCTCTAAAGCTTTCCTCATAAAGGAAATTAGTACAGTGTTTGCATCCATGTGGGCTCTACGGCGGCATTCAAAAGCATCTTACGCCTGTGTTTTTGAAGTTGGTGCCGTGACAGTCATACAGACAGACGTGCTCTGTCTTTAAGCAGTCGATTCGTGCGTGTAAAAGGGACGTTTGAAATGATAAATATGGCGCATTGCTCATCTTGGAGACTAGTACATTTAAACTGGTACCAGTGACATCGCATGCCGTCTTGAACCGTCATGTGACACTTAAAACGACCGCATATGCTGAAGGCTTGTGATCCGTTATCACTGTTGGACCTGGTGCGAGTCATTGTAAGAAATACACAGAAAACTTGGTTACAGTAGTGTGTATTAACAGACGGACAGCATTGAAATTCGAAAAGTAATTGGAACAGACAGAGCTTTAAGCAGCAAGGAATATCGTTAACTTTATGTGAAAATGGGTGCTCAAGTCATCAGTGAGACAATAAAATAAGTTCACAATGATAGCACGAAAAATTGATTCGAATTCCGAGTTACTCGTGGCAGCGGTCTCAAAGTTACAATAGTGTATGGGTTTTTGTATCAGGCGGCTATGGAGTGGGATAGCTAGTCAGTCAGTTGGTTGGAAAAGGTTCTGAAAACGAAACTGGTTTGAGCCACTTGACTATGATCACCTCGACAAACCGCAAGGATTTTAGGTTGGAATGGTGTAGTAGGATTCTAAATGGACACGTTGAATCAGTAGTGTTACCAGTGGTTAGGATGCGTCTGGAAATATCGGATACTACTTTTTTTGCTTATTTCAGCGATATTTCCGTTCCCTCCCAATACGGATTTCTACATCCATTTAGGGAAATGTTATCTCACTAGACGCCAACCACCTCTCTGTTCTGTCCATAGAGCATCCTCCGCAGTTACACAATTTTGTAGACAGTGAGGTGGTACTGACAGCCTAACTTCCTCTAACTGAAATCATACGTAGCCTCTGGATTGTATGAAGTTTAACTGCTAAGCACCCGTTTGAATGAATTTATTCATTCTTTTACTGTTTGATGCATAATGTTATCCTTTTTAAAGGACAGCTTTATATAAGCTTTCTTCCCACCGTGGACATCCGGTCGGTTAGTGTTTTCGGTCCATCATGCTTTTCTCAACCTTTCAGGGTAACCGCTTGATTGTAGTACAGATGTAATCAAGTTTACTTCATCTTGTTTACAGCTCAGTTTCGCTAGTGTGGTTAGTTGATTCACTAGTGTGCGTTTGTGGTGAACTGGCGAAAAACTGTTAAAAGCCAGGCACACGTAGATTTCCTATAGATAGCTCATTTAATAGAGCCATCCTCCCGGTTACTTATGACCATTTTTGAAAGCGACAGACAGTTGTTGGTCTCAAGTTCATATACCCTGATCACATTGAAGTGACATCTGTTTAAGTGTCACACTTATTCAAAACTACTGAGTAGTAATGTGCCGTCGACGTACACTTTTTAGTAGTGTAATTCTATGTTTGTGGCTAAGTGTTACTCAATCCTTTATGTGAAAAAGTTGATGCTGGCGGACTTCCCATAATCACTATTTGGCGGTAGAACCGATCGGGTAAACAGACGCCAATATTTTTAGTGCACAGTAATAAAGTTTCTTTCATAATAACAGTCAGTGGAGGGAAAGTATTGTGACTTAGCTCGGCTAGCTCGCAACTGCAATCAGTTGTTTCGTGTTATGGCATATTGGCTGGACCTCTACAGAGTACATCAACTCTTCAACACGATTGATGTTTTCTAAGCTTCCGATCAACTCGAAACAATCATTAATATTACATATAATAAATGTTTATTTTAATGGCGTTATAACAGTAGCTGTCTGGCATGCCATTTTATCATACGGGGAGTTTGTCATCACCAATACAATCCTAAACCGCATTCCGATCTTGTATCCTCAGAAGGTTGTAGAGTTGAGGTGTTGACGATCTGTACTGTCTAAGAGTTTTATACGTAACCTCTTCAGTTACACGTATTTGTAAAGGAACTTGATGATGTGTCCTATGCGACCTATTTCATTGTCCATTCTGTTTACCATCATAGACAACAGTATATAAGTGATTCTCATTGGTGCTTAACTGCCACACAACTATGGATGTAAAAAGGCAAACACTATACAGGAAGACAGAAAAAAGGAGGAGAAAGGACCTAGCTACTAAAAATTGACTACCTCTATATTCAAGCATTCAACAAATAAACGAGCTGTAAGTGAAAGTAAAGCGTCATCAGCAAGACAGCTTCCTTACGGCTGTCACTGCCCCGCATCATTAAGTGCACTCATTTCACAAGCAACTCGACCAAACAACAGCATTCACGCCACCGAGCTTGATTAGCCGCCTTCTCACCTAACGTCTCCAGCCGCCGACTCTGTGAATCACGAGGTCCCCAATCTGGGGGACGAACTTGACTTACAGTGGCCAAACTCTTGGTGAACGACTTCACTTCCCCAAGCCAGATCATCATCTGTCCACCTCATACCTTACGCCAGTCGACTGCAGCGTCAGCAAAGAGTGCTCGATGTGGCAGACGACTGACTGACATCCTTAGCACATGGCCTAACCATTTAAGTTCGTGCAAATGTAAGGATTGATCAGAATAACTCGTTTGACAATCACTGCCAAATACCCACTTCCTAACCTTTTCGTTACCCACTCGTTGGTGCCACCCGACACGAGCGATTGAATGCAGACATCGGTAGTCAAACACCTGGAGACGGTTCAGGTCTTCTACCATGAGTGGTCAAGTTTCGCTGCTGTATAGTAATACAGCCCTCACTGTTGTCTGATATACGCGACCCTTAAGCTTCAGAGAGATACCTTTCTGTCGTCATAAGTGCCTCAGATTAGTAAACGTCGCTCTAGTTTTGGAAACACGCGCCTCCATTTCACTCCCTACATCTCCGCCGCCGCCGCTGATGCAGCTTCCCAGGTATACAAACCGGTCAACAACCTCCACTAGGAGCGGCGTTCGTCAAGGCTGTCCCCTTTCACCATTTTTGTTCAATTTCGTCATGGACGAAATAATGGAGGATTGTCTCCGGTAGTCACAAGATGCCAGTGTGGACCTCTTATCTGGTGGAAGGCTGACTAATCTTGATTATGCTGACGATAAGGTGTTGCTGTTTGACAAATTTCAAGCAGCGAAAGCAATGCTAAATGCAATTTCACGTACTGCTAAGTACTTCGGAATACGCTTTGCAGCCTCGAAATGCAAAGTGTTTCTGCAAGATTGCTGTGATTTCGTAGATTTAATGTTAGAGGTTGTTGACCGGTTTGTATACCTGGGAAGCTGCATCAGCGGCGGCGGCGGAGATGTAGGGAATGAAATGGAGGCGCGTGTTTCCAAAACTAGAGCGACGTTTACTAATCTGAGGCACTTATGACGACAGAAAGGTATCTCTCTGAAGCTTAAGGGTCGCGTATATCAGACAACAGTGAGGGCTGTATTACTATACAGCAGCGAAACTTGACCACTCATGGTAGAAGACCTGAACCGTCTCCAGGTGTTTGACTACCGATGTCTGCATTCAATCGCTCGTGTCGGGTGGCACCAACGAGTGGGTAACGAAAAGGTTAGGAAGTGGGTATTTGGCAGTGATTGTCAAACGAGTTATTCTGATCAATCCTTACATTTGCACGAACTTAAATGGTTAGGCCATGTGCTAAGGATGTCAGTCAGTCGTCTGCCACATCGAGCACTCTTTGCTGACGCTGCAGTCGACTGGCGTAAGGTATGAGGTGGACAGATGATGATCTGGCTTGGGGAAGTGAAGTCGTTCACCAAGAGTTTGGCCACTGTAAGTCAAGTTCGTCCCCCAGATTGGGGACCTCGTGATTCACAGAGTCGGCGGCTGGAGACGTTAGGTGAGAAGGCGGCTAATCAAGCTCGGTGGCGTGAATGCTGTTGTTTGGTCGAGTTGCTTGTGAAATGAGTGCACTTGGTGACGCGGGGCAGTGACAGCCGCAAGGAAGCTGTCTTGCTGATGACGCCTTACTTTCACTTACAGCTCGGTCGTTTGTTTTTAATGTGTAGGCTCCTTTATGTTGTATGTTTGAATGTAGACGTAGCTACTTTTTTAGTGGTCAGGTCCCCTCCCCTTCCCTTTTTTTTCTTCTCTCCCTATACAGGGTTTGCTTTTTCTTCGTGGTTTTGTGGCAGTTAAGCATCAGTGTGAACCACTGATGTATTGCTTTCTATGATGATGATGATGTGTAGTTTGAAAACCTAAAGTGGCTTTGAGTACATCTACTACGCGTAACAATACTCCGAATCAGACGACAACGACCTACTCACAAGGCCCCACTTTTGAATGAGTCAGACTTTTGAGTCATTTGCTCTGAGCAGAGTTCCCCAAGAAAACTCCACCTTTTGTTGCCCCGCAAGTCAGGCTTTTAGTTAGACACCAGGAATAGGGCACCTTAAACCAAACCCATTCTGCGATATAAACTAGTTGGAAGTATCCTAAGACATGGTTG
This sequence comes from Paragonimus skrjabini miyazakii, assembly GCA_014338405.1. Taxonomy (NCBI): domain Eukaryota; kingdom Metazoa; phylum Platyhelminthes; class Trematoda; order Plagiorchiida; family Troglotrematidae; genus Paragonimus; species Paragonimus skrjabini miyazakii. The sequence goes on from JTDE01002395.1 coordinate 41,083, forward strand.
TTCCCACAGACCAGTCCACTTTCTTTTCATTCCCCCTTACACTATATTCCTCCGATTTTAATTTTTATCTCTTCAAGCCTGGACAGCTGGTAAACAGCAGTGCTTTTACAGTGCGCGCTCCTCGACAAATAGACCAACAAGCTGCTTCGGTAAATAATTCCTCGAATATGAGGTTGGATATCTGCTGTATTTCTGAAACCCTCTCCTGCGATCTTAGCGGCGTCCTTCACTTGAATTCGCCTTTGGATAGTGCTACGGACAGGCAGTTCCTTCTTAAGGTCTCTTGTGGTGACAGAGTAAAATCTCGCGGTCAATCTGAAGTGGAGATTGCACTTAACTCTAAGGCCGAGCAAAGCCAGCTCGATTGGATCTCGCTGAATGATCGCCTGCGTGCCATCAGACTTGGCACTCCGGTCAAAGTCGGTCGATACAGACAAAACAGACATTATTTATTTGTCATATCTGCATATTGCTCTAAAAGATAGTGGTTCGAACGCTGCCAAGAACGCCTTCTACGGTGATATTCTGGAGCGAATAAAACAGTCGAACGTCATTTTTCTTACAGGCGATGCGAACATATAACTTGGTCGTCCAGGTAACGTCTACCAGGTAACGTGCTAGGTATCCGGGCATGACGTACCGATTGTGGCGGTAGACAGTTACGGATATGCACATTTTGCAGACTTCACATATCCAGTTGTGCATTTTAGGACAAACTACGGAAATGTGTTACGCAGAGACAACTCTGTGCAACCATGGACACAAATTGGCCATATCGCCGTCAGCTGTCTTGTGGTGCAACTCCATCGAAAGTCGCCATTCATTTAGGAGTAAACACCTTGACTCGCACCATGTTGTTATATGTGCACGCTTTGTTTCATTTGTTCACAGATCACTTGCACGCAAATATAGTGCTATGTCAGAAATTGGAAGACAAGGGTGTGTCAAAATATTTTTTCAACAACCCTGGCAGTCAAACTGCTCAAACTACAACAGGGAAGTGGTTCAAGTACGCACCAGGTAGAGTAAACCAAGTTTAGGGACCGTGCAGCAAGACAGGGTACACGTACCCTATGCTAGAAAGGCGAACCCCTTTTCATCGCCACAGGTGGCTCAGGTTAGTAGATTTCATGCTGTTTTCGAGATGCAACTGCGGATCTTTTCGCACACACCTCCAACTGCCTGCGTGAACAAAGTTGGTCACCACTTCTAACAAGTCACCATCAAATGCGTGCACTGGTGCATACCCTTGACAATCTTGAACCAGTTTTTTAAATATTTTTTTCAAGAGCGAGGCATCTACCAACTGATATAGCCAACCCGTTGAAAGTATCTCGAGCTGCTTGTGGGTCTTCACAGGTTGGAGCGACGACATAAGTACAATCCAGTTCATGGTATTTGCCATCTCGAAAGGCCCGATACCGACTGTTTGCCTCTCACTGTTTTATCTGGTTTGTTCTTTATAAGAAATCTAAAGGCGAACAGTCGAACGTGAGTCTGATGAACTTCCATGGGTGTCTGTCTACAATAATTACTGAGTATCTCGAGGCGCGTTGTGGTTTTCTTTAGAAGTTTTTGTTTTGCTGATTTGTTCTCGATTAGTTATCATCTATAGGGTATCAGCGCAAATCTGTAAATGAATCTTTTGTATATGTACAACCTACAACCAACTGAGCGTTCGTAGGTCTATATTTGATGGAAGTTTTGAATTTGTGAATGGTTGTCTGTTTGTTTCGCTTTACATAGCTTCGTTCCAAACCACTAACATGAGCTTATTCATTTTATGCTTATCCACTTCAGGCATTTTTTGGCATCCTCGTCCTTACCTTCTTCTGTCTGTCCTGGTTCACCAAGCTGGATATCATTCTATCGTCATGTTGCCTTATCATTAGTTTAGGCGCTTACAATTTCATGGCTTATATGGCCAAGGCTGAGTATCGTGAAAACGAACGCGGTGTTTTACAACTTCAAGATGCCGGATTGGATTTGAATGTGGGTTCTGGAGGACTAGCTGAGTAAGTGCTGACAACTGTCTGGTTTCTCTCTGATTTACGCGCCCATACCTGTTCACTGTTTGCGGCTAACTTTACTTGCACGATTCTCAGAGAAAACTTTCAAATCATTTTGGTGTTTCCATCCACACGTACGTCTTCTTTAGTGCATATACGTACATGCTCACTTTTGAACCGTACGCGTAAGTGTTGCGGGTCTGATTGCTGTTGATCCACAATATGACAAAGTAATGTCCCCATACAAATAATAGTCAAACACAACCAAAAGCTGATAATCCTACTGATATTGGCTCCTCAGTGACTGTGATACACTGTCATATTGTGGCACGTTTCAAGTCAGGTATGTAGATGGCCGCACTCCTTCAAACCTAATGAGTGACACACGCTTGGTTTTGGAAGCGGAACTTGTACTCTGTTGTCTGTCGCAAAATGACACTCCTCACAGCCCTGTCTAAAACCTGTTCTCTTCTCTTTTATTTAGTTTTCCCAGTGTTTCAAAAGCCGTCCTTCTGTAATACTCGCAAGTGTCTGAGGTACGCTAAAAGCAAGGTTGATACCCATATGGCTGTAATCTGATATTTTGATACCTTTTTGGAGGCGGGAATAATTGCTGATGATCTCCAATCTAACACATTTCTGTCTACCATATTAAGTGAAGGTGAGTATCCCGTTCAGGTGACTCTCAAGTCGCTATGTTTGAAGGGAGATATATACAGCTAGATGGGCTCGTTCAGACAACTGAGTTGCTAATCTGTCAAGCTACCGTAGTAAGCCTGTAAACTCATGGGCCATCATTTTTACAATAGTATCGTTAACTCGCAATCGTCTCCTAGCACCATCGTGAATGAAGACAAACAGCATTTTACTTTTCCCTGACTAAAGTGTCTTTCTATGGACCATGTAGTCCTTCTGGTTCTAACTCAGAATCTCATTAAGTTCATGTTTCACTCTACGATTCGGATTGTCGTATTTCAGTTAGGGAGGTTATAGTGGGCGCTTGGCCATGTGCTCCGTTAAACCGGTCAAACTTATTCCGTATCTGCAGTACCTCTTCACAACAGGCTTGGGTCTCGCTACTGCTGTAACATGAAGTGTTTGATAAGCGTTTCGTACACCCTCGTCATTCAGTTTCTAAATGACCCTCTCACGATCACGAGCAGACCCGATGGGCGGCGTGATTTTAGTCTGGTCATTTACTCCAGAGTTATCAGCAATCCTTAACTGAGTGGTGCCACCGGTGAATGACGACGATGTAATCCATTTACACCCACGATTCTGTTGCAAAGGAGTTCCTCCATTGTGAAACTGGATATGTAGTATCCGTTATGTGCTCATATCTTTAACAACCGTTCATCATTGTCACGATCATTCCCAGACACCAAACACCCGTCTAATCGCCTTTCTTCCGAAGTGAGGTAACCAGGACATACCTTCATCTCATCAACGAGCACACTGATGTCAAAGTGGTTAATTACTCTCAGGAGATCAAACAGGACATCTTAGAAGGCATTGTCTTTGTTGTTGGCGGTGAGGATGGTAATGTTTTGTCTTCATTGCTTGGGTTCATTGTGAAAACACCAAAGATATCCTACTTTAGATAACCATATAGTTGTCGAATTAGTTCGTGGTCGTTGTCTTTTTAGACGTAAAGGCTGCTTTCGTTCTATGAAACCGTTTTCTTCACAACGGAGTACCGGCGAAATACGTGAATCTGTTAAGATCACTGTATGCTCACCCTGCAAGCAGAGTGAGTTTATGCACAACTGTCTTGGGCGTTCATCACTTCTAGTGGTATTCGTCAAGGGTGTTTGATTTCTCCCTTCTTGTTCAGTTTTGTCACGGACGACATTCTAGAAAGTGACCTCGGAGAGTCCAATGGGCTTGGTGTTGAGCTTCTTCCTTGCGCTCGGTTGACCGATCTGGAGTCTTAATTTAGCCCCTCTGTCGAAGACGCAGATCGTGCTGGACAAGGTGAGTGACCGGGGTGGTTTGTATGGAATGCGCTTCGCACCTCCAAAGTGTAAAGTGCTGCTTGAAGACTGGGGCATTGCCACTCTCACTTTCTCCATTGTAGGTAGTCCGCTCGAGACTGTGGGCAGTTTCACATACTTGGGTAGCACTATCTCGTTTGTTTGTAATATTGCTGATGAGATATCAGCGAGGATAGCAAAGGCACGAATTGTGTTTGTCTAACTGCGTCATCTGTGACGTCGAAAAGACGTTAGGTTGTCGCTAAAAGAAAGGGTGTATAACGCTTGTGTACGTTCTGTATTGCTCAGCGAAAATGTCAACCGACTTGCTGTGTTTGACCATCGTTGTCTCCGCCAAATAGCCCACATTAAGTGGACTGATCGCGTGAACAATGTGGCCGTTCGCCGACGCGTATTCCGTAGCACTCGGGATGCGCGATCAATTGGTCAGCTAATCACGATGCATAGCTTGCGATGGTTAGGTCACGTACCCGTATGTCATCTGATCGTTTACCGTACTGGGCATTGTATACTGAGACCACCAGCAGTTGAGTGAAACCACGTTGTGGTCAAGCATAACGTGGTCACGAAATGTGAAGACCCTGACTGCTCCACTGAGCAAAGTGGGTAGGTGTCGCCTATCTGACTGAGGTCCTCGTGATCACCCAGATTGCTGGTTAGAAACGTTATCCGAAATGGCATTGTGGTGCAGTCAATGGCGTAATTACATCCATACCATTTCTGGTCCTTCCGCTTAGTCTTCTTTTATTAATTTTCAACCATCTGAAGAACGTTTATTCTTCTAGGTTATTCCACGTCACTGTTGAGGTGAGCAGCGTTCCGAGCCACAGTTTCTTCTGGTCAGGCTCCTGGCTACTACGATGATGATGATATTGAAGAAATCCTTCCACACACGCATAGCTGCAGACTGCTCTTCCAGGTTTTGTTTTTCATTCTTGACTGTAACTACTGTTACTGACGAGGTTCGAACAATGTAAGAAAATCTAGCTCATGCACTGTCATGCATGTTTGATCACTGTATGCTTGTTGTCGATTAATTTATACTGTCAGTCTTATGCATTCTGATCGAAACAACACTTTAGCTACTTTATCCAAATCAATACGTTTTTGTATCGTATTATCATTACGTATTTTTGTTTGTTCTTCACTAGGCATGCTAAGGATGCTATCCTCTTTTGCTGTGCTGTGATGTTTCTAAGTTTGCTGCATCGGTATTTCTGGCTCCTTCTTTTGCTGGTGAGTTTCTGATTTATTCTAAACATGTTTTGTATTATTTACCCTTCGAATTTTGTAGTCAGTTCCTTGACTCCTGCCGGGAGCAACGTATGTGCCCCAGTGATTCAACTGTAATCACAACGTGATTACAGTAGTGCTATCCTTTCATACGCCAGACTATTTGTAGGTATTTCTCAGCTTTGATTTCAGTAGTTTTTCAGATTGCGTGCATGTTTTCGGGATAGTGAGTGATGAAACTGTTTATACAATTTAAAATCAATATTATGGCATCTGAAATTGTCTAACCGTCTTATGTTTAAACTTACCACTCCAACTTTTACCTCGTAACATGTTACTGTCATGTGAGCTGAATACTTTCAAGCTGCTTAACCCTAGACACTAACGCCCTCGGCAAATGAGAATCGACGACCCTACTTTATGATTCATAGTAGAGTCCCACTACTACTGTGCTATCCTTGTCTCCTTACGCATTAATATTTGGTTTATTACTTAT